>JALPQD010001135.1:0-59548 GCA_023101885.1 Typhlomys cinereus | reverse complement strand
TCTCTTCCCACAGGTTTCCTTCCTTTGATTACTCTCATTGCTGGCTCTCACCTGCGGAGCCACCTCGCCTCTGCGTTCTTCCTCAGGGCTGGAGGTCAAACCGAGGCCACGCACGAGCGGGACAGGCGCTCTCAGCTCAGCGTGTGGCCCAAAGCTCCGCAGTCCATCGAGGGAAGTTTTCAAGCCAGCTAGAACCTCGAGGGCAAGAAACCAGACCACCTGCCATGGTGTAGCGGAAGGTTGGGGTTGCCAGAGTAACAGATGCTCTAAGGGGTTGTTAGGAGCCTGTGGGCTTCTGCTGCTAGTGGTCTCGGAGTCGTCTTTCTGTGTGATGGAGGCGGGAGGATCCACCAGGCATGGTGACAGAAGTTAGGTGGACAAAGCAGTCAAGGTCTGGGCTCCCCATGACCTAGACAAAAAGGAGAGGCCCCTCACCTGGCCGAAGCACAAGTCCAAAGAAGGCCTTCATCTCTCAGGCCGCTTTGAACTGACATCTTCCTCAGCGAAGTCCTCCCGAGACTGCAGCCGTCCAGCGGGACTCAGCGCCCTGCAGCGATCTCCAGAGACTGGAGACGCTTAAGTGGCCACCAGCCTTCCAGGGCACTGGTGTACACATGCACACAGGACACACATAGCAGGTACACGAGTGCAAAGATGCACACACACACGCACGTGCACACACACACACACACCACACACACACTCACAATTGCGCGCGAGCGCCTGGGAGACGGGAAAGGAAACAGAAGTCACCTGATCCCACCCAGCCTCACCTGACATGCCACCTCCAGGGTCCCCCTCCACACACCTTAGGCATTTTGTCCAAAGGGGCCCAGGTGACGCCCATCTCTCCTGCTGCTCGCTCGGCCTACCCTGCTGTCCTGTCCTGCTCTCCTGTTCTAACGGACATCAGACACACACCAGAGGGCAGACCACCGCGCCCACCACGAGCTGATGGCTCAGTGCCAGCGCCCCTCCCCCATTTCCAATAAGCAGCTGTCAGGGCACTGCGGTCCCTCCCGCCCCCGCACAGCCCCGCCTGACCTTCTGTCCCTGCCCTGCCCTTTCCGCCACCAGAGGGCAGGCGGCCTTGTTGGTGCTACAGCGGCCCCTGGCCTCTTGGACCCAGGGACAGCCTTGCTTCCAGGGTCTTCTCTCCACCCACCTACGACAAGTTCCTAGAGGGTTGGTAGAGATTGAGGCACTGACGTTAAGGTGTCAGCTCACCAGGATGGGGGCGGCCCCGGCGTCCACGGCTGGGGGCCACTGGCGTGCGGCGTCCACAGGCTGGGGCCACTGATGCCCCACGGCGTCCACAGGCTGGGGGCCACTGATGCTGCGGCGTCCAGGCTGGGGCCACTGATGCCCCACACGTCCACAGGCTGGGGGCCACTGATGCGTGCGGCGTCCACAGGCTGGGGGCCACTGATGCGTGCAGCGTCCACAGGCTGGGGGCCCCTGGCACAGATGGCCAGGGGACCAGTGTCTCAGCCCAGACGCGAAGCTCAGGGTGGGGTGCCTGGGCAGTGCAGGAGGCTCGCGGGAGGAAGGAGAACACTGTCCATCCTGCTGGGTGTCAGGACAGCAGGAGCAGATGCGGGGGGGCAAGCTGCGCTAGTACTGCAGCCTGGACTTGGTGCTGGTACCGAGAGGGGCACCAGGCAGGCGTCCCGGGTACTTGTGCAGAGTCCCAGGGTACAGATGACCTCCTGGGGACCACATGAAGGAAGCGACCCCCACCCCAAGTGTCCATTTTCCAGCTGTGATGAGGACGTCACAGTGCAGCCCGCTGGAGCTTGGAAGCCAGAAGCACAGGGGTGGGTGTCACACCCCCACAGCCAGCGGGCGACAGCATCAGGTGCACAAGCAACTCCTAGAGCTGACCAGCCTCCGAGGTGCCTGCCGGTTTCCCACCAGGTGACGGGACCTGCCTTGCAAGGCCCCACCTCCAGGTTTGCAAAACCGCAGAATGGCCTCTGAGCTGCTGGGGCAGAAGCGGAGTTCTGTGGTCTCGCCTTCGAGCAGGGTGTGGGGAGAAGGTGGGTGGGTTTGATGGGTGGGTTTGGCCTTTGAGCAGGGTGTGGGGAGAAGGTGGGTGGGTGCAGCCTTTGAGCAGGGTGTGGGGAGAAGGTGGGTGGGTGCAGCCTTCGAGCAGGGTGTGGGGAGAAGGTGGGTACTTGCCTCTGGAGGCAAAGGTCATCTCAAGGCGCGCTGGTCATAGCCCCAACCTTGTTTTCAACCCCCCACATTTGGGTGAGAATGTGGGTTTCCCCAAATGTCCTACATCCTAGTACAGTTCTGTTCCCCCTCTCTCTTTCTCTCTCTCTCTCTCTTTTCCTCTCTCCTCTCTCCTCTCTCTCTCTCTCTCTTTCTCTCCTCTCTCTCTCCCTCTCTTCCTTTCTCCTCTCTCCTCTCTCTCTCCCTCTCTCCTCTCTCTCTCCCTCTCTCTCTCTCTCCCTCTCGTCCTCTCGCTCTGCTTCCTTTCTCCTCTCGCTCTCTCTCCCTCTCCTCTCTCTCTCCCTCTCTTCCTTCTCCTCTCCTCGCTCGCGCTCCCTCTCTCTCTCTCTCGTCCCTCTTCTCGCTTCTTTCTCCCCCCTCTCCTCTCTCCTCTCCTCTCTCTCTCTCCATCTCTCTCCCTCTCTTCCTTTCTCTCCTCTCTCTCTCTCTCTCTCCTCTCTTCCTCTCTCTCTCCTCTCTTCTCTCCTCCTCTCCTCTCTCTATCTCTCTCCTCGCCCTCTCCCTCTCTCCTCTCTTCTCTCTCTCCTCTCTCCCTCTCTCTCTCCCCTCTCTCCTTTCTCCTCTCTCTCTCTCTCTCCCTCTCTCCCTCTCTCCTCTCTCCTCTCTCTCTCTCCTTCTCTCCTCTCTTCTCTCTCCTCTCCATCTCTCTCTCCCTCGCTCCTCTGCTTTCTCTCCTCTCTTCCCCTTTTCTTTCTCCCTCTCTCCGCTCACTCCTCTCCGCTCTCGTCCTCTCATCCTTTCCTCGCTCCCTTTCTCCGCTGTCTCTCTCTCTCCTTCTCTCCTCTCGCTCTCCTCTCCTCTCGTCCGTCTCTCTCTCTCTTTCTCTCTCGCCTTTCCTTCTCTTCTCTCTGCATTGCTCCCGCCTCTCTCCTCTCTCATCTCTCTCTCTTCCGTCCTCTCCTCCCCCTTCTCTCTCTCCTCCTCCTCCTCTCTCCTCATCTCTCTCCTCTCTTTCTACTCCCTTCTCTCCCCCTCATCTCCTCTCGCTTCTTTCGTCTCTCTCCTCTCTTCTCCGCCTCGCTCTCCCTCTCTCGCTCCCCTCTCTTTCCTCTCTCTTCGCTTTCCTCTCTCCTCTCTCCTAACTCCCCTCTCTCTTCCTCCGCTCGGCCTCTCTTTCTCCTCATCGCCCTCTCTCTCTCCTCGCCTCTCGTATCTCCTACTCCCTCCCACCGCCTCTCCTCTCTTTCCTCTCTCCTCTCATCTCGCTCTGTCTCTCTCTCTCTCGCTCCACGTTCTCCTCTCTCTCTCCGTCCATCTTCCTCCTCTCTTCTCTTCCCTTATCCGGTCGTCCCCTCTTCTCCTCTCTCCTCTCTCTCCGTCTCTCTTTCCTCCTCGCTCCCCTCTCTTCTCTTGCCCTCTCTTTCCTCTTCCTTTCCCTGCTCTCTTCTCCTCTCTTTCCTCTCTCTCTCCCTCTCCCTCTCTCGTCTCTCCTCTCCCGTCTCCTCTCTCCTCCCTCCTCCCTCTCGTCCTCTCCATCTCCCCCTCTCCTCTCCCTCTCTCCTCTCTCCCCTGTCCTCTCTCTCTCCTCTCTCTCTCTCTCTCTCTCTCTCTCCCTCTTTCATACTGTGACATCTGCACCAGCCAGAGGCAGAGCTGAGGCCCAGTGTCCCCTTGGGTCTCATGAAGGACGCAATGAAGCCTCCAAGATGGCTGGCTTGGGCGACCCCTCAGCAAGGCTGACTCTCAGGTCCTATCGCCGGGGGAACTTGGGGTCCCGTAGTCTCTGGGTAGGAATCACCATCTTGTCTTCCGCCCTGCGCTCAGAGCCGCCTGGCATGAAGTTGGTGCTTATGACTGGCTGGTTCTGTGGAGTCGGGGAGGGAGCTGGAGTGCAATGCCCTGGGGGGCGGTGGGATCCCCCCCGGGCTGGTGGATGCCCTGTGGGACAGACGGTGAGGGATTTCTGTACTCGGCTTCTGGAAACTTCCTGGGGCCTGGAGCTGGAAAGCTGGACCTCGCCGGCTCCCACAGGGGCCCAGTGACCGCGCAAGGCTGCCCAGGCCGTGATGTAACGGCCCCTGCCTGCCAGCCAGGCGGGACTCAGGGCGACTGGGCTCCGGTCCAGACCCGGGGATGAGGCAAGGACTCTGGTGCTGGAGCCGGTGCCGGCTGGCCCCTCGTCTCCCTGTCCCCACACACGTGGGTCCACCGGGGTGTTCAGTGGACCCCACTTCTGGGGTCCCTCATGACTACTCTTTCCTGTCCCCTCTTGCCTGCTGGGAGGGGCCGAGCCCTGTGCCCGGGGACTGGGGAGAGACGTGGCGCCCACATCTTGGTACAGGATGTGGCACCTGAGGCAGGCCGTCCTGCTGCCCGAGGTCACGTGAGGTGTGGTCAGCAGGCGGGCAGTGCGGAGGCCTCAGGAGGCGGGAATGCAAAGCGCCACAGCCAAACGGGTGAGGCACGAGGAGATGCGAGTGCTGGCCTTTGCAGTGACACAGGGACGCGCTGGCTTGCGTCCTGTCCTCGAGCCCAGGGTATTGAAGGCACTGTTTTGCTGCGGCCTCGTGACCGCTGGCAGGCTCCTCCTCAAGGGACAGGAGCTGGCAGAGGCAGGACGCAGTGTCTGACCCCCACCTCTGTGGCACCCGGGGCCTCAGCCCGCTAGAGGAAGACCTGCTTCCCAGGTCACTCCTGATTGGGGTCCAGGGAGCCTCCAGCACGGAAGGCGCAGGTGGGCCCCAGGTTCAAGGTGATCTTGTAGGGCAACATTAAATCCCGCCCCAGGATGGGGACCCAGTGCCAGGCCTGGGGCCCACAGCTTGGTGCCCTGCAGCGGGTGGGGCGTGCTAGCAGCCGGAGCCCCTGGGGCAGGCACAGGCTGCGAGGGGACCCGAGGCCAGGGCCGCAGGAGAGAGCAGGCACCGCGACCCTGCCAGGAACAGGGTTTGGCAGGGCCCACCCCAGAGAGACCGGGTCCCTCACCTTACACTGTCTCAGAGAGGCGTGGAGGGAGGGGTTTGGGCAAGCTTCCTCCCAACAATGCTCTAACTTGTTGGGGTTCCTTCACAGGTGCAGCTGGCCCCTCCATCCGTGGGAACGTACCCACACACCACAGCGGCTCACCCTCACACAGGGAGGGGAGAGCTGGGAACAGTAGGTCTATGCCATGACCGTGGCCCTTGTGACAGGCCGACGGCTCCTTCCCAGGCTCAGGGCCCCTGAGACCCCTGCCCAGCCTCTTGTCACAGCTCCCCATTCTCTGCGGATGTGCTAGAGCCAGGACATGGCCCCCACCCTTCTTTCTAGCGTTTTCCTCTGTGGTCTGTTGAACTTTAACTCAGGAAGCCCCCAGGCCCCACCACACGGCTGCTGTGCAGAGAGTGCAGCCTGCGGCTCGCAGAGCAGCAGCCCCCTGCAGTATGGGGGCAGGGTGGGGCCACAGACCTGGGGATATTTGCTCTGTGAGCTGCTTGGCAAGCCAGGAACCCCTGTGCACCTCCAGGTGTCCCAATGGGCAAACGAGACAAATGAGGGGCTCTGGACATTGCCACAAGACCTGGGGTGAGGGGACTGGGTTTGTCCCCAGGGACTCCTTCCTAGGTGGGACCCAGGTGGCCTTTTTACTCAAGCCTGGTTTTCTCATGGGGTGACACCTGCACCTCCCAGGGTTAGGTAACAGGGGGGGACACACGGGACTCAGGCGTGAGCGATGTGATGAAGGAGGGCCTAAGGAAACATGGAACCTGGGTGGTCTCTGACCATTCTGCCTGAGGGCCACAAGACCCAAGGGGGCCCTGGACACTGCCTACCGATCCAGCATGGTCTGAGGGTCCGCCAGAGGACAGCGGCCTTCAGGCAGATGCCCACCCACCCTCTGCTGTCCTCGGCTGCTGAGTGGTGGAGGGACAGAGAGGATCAGAGGGGGCATTGGGACGAGGTCTACGCGAGAAGCTGCAAGGAAAGAGACACTGCCCTGAACCCCCCCATGCCCCCATCCTCCTCCGTCCTGGAGAGTACAGGGCTCCGGCTCTGAGGACCTGGGAGTCTCTCTGCAGGCTGCTGGGCTCTGGGCGGCTCATACACTGGGCGGGGGGCGGGGGTGGGGAGCTGGTAGGCTCCGCTCCCTGTGGGCTCCAAGGTTGTCTGGGCTTTGCCCCCCTCCCCCATCTCTCCTCCCCATCTCTCCTCCCCTCTCCCCCTCCCCATCTCTCCTCCCCATCTCTCCTCCCCATCTCTCCTCCCCATCTCTCCTCCCCATCTCTCCTCCCCTCTCCCCCTCCCCATCTCTGCTCCCCCTTCCCCATCTCTGCTCCCCACTTCCCCTTCCCTATCTCTCTCCCCCTCTCCACCTCTCCCTCCCCATCTCTGCTCCCTACTTCCCCTACCCCTCACCGCCTCCATCCTGCTGCCCACCCTGCTCATGCCCGCCCTAAGCTCCCAAAGCCTTCTCCAGCTGTGGAGGGCACAGTGTCCATTCCGTCCTGGGGCGCTGCATAGCTAGACTTGCTCCTGTGGATAAGGCCAAGGTGGGGGGGACAGTGGACGTAAAGGCCGGAGTGGACCCTTCTCTGAGTCTCGCTAGGCTGTGCGAGGTGTTCAGAGGGGCCTGACTCCGCGATGGGAACAGGTCTGGGCGGAGCGGGGGGCAGCACTGTAGGTTGGAGGGGCACACTGGACCTCGCTGGAGGGCTTGGCACGGGCGGGGACTGGACACAGATACCGCTGATGCAGGGGCCTCGGGCACTGCTGTGGGGCTTCTTTGCCAAGGTGAGGGGTGGGGGGCCTGTCCGGCACCAAGCCTGAAGGATGCTTCCTGCTGTTAGGGGCTGTGGGCAGATCACACGAGGGGCCTTAGAGCTTGGTGGGCGCCAGCAGGTCCTTCCTGCCTCAACCACCTTAAAGCAAAGCCGCAGCTGACAGGCTTTGACAGCTTGGCTGACTGGCTCTGCAAGTAGGTGTCAGACTGCTGCGCATCCTGGGGGGTATGGGGGACGGGAGGGGAAGAAGAAGAGGGAGGGAGTGGGAAGGGTCAGGAGGGCGGGTCCGGAGGGCGGGTCAGGAGGGCGGGTCAGGAGGGCGGGTCCGGTGGGTCTTCCCTGGGCAGGCAGTGCTGGTCTGACACTTTGGGCTGCTGATGGGCCCAGTGGGATGCAAAACTGGTGCCAGCTGGGTCTTCCCTGACCCCCACCTTTGAGTTTTTTAGAGGGGTGGTGAGAGAGCTGAGTGGGTGAGGTGCCTGTTTGCAAACGTGGTAACCCGAGTTCAAGCCCCAGAGGTCCACATGGGGAAGGAAGAGACAAGTGACTTCTGAGAGTCATCCTCCGACCTCCACCAAGATCCGTGGTGCTGCCCCTAACCTCTAGTTGCCAGATTCCCACAAGTTCTGTGTCTTCCCACATCACCGACGCATTGGACAGTCTCCCGCAGGGTTGCCTTCGCGACATAATCCTCCTGGGTGGGCCTGGAGGAACTCACAGGGCGAGCGGAGAGGGACGAGGCAGTGCAACTCGGCTGGGTCCTCACATCCTGCTAAAAGTCGAAGCTTCCTGCCACCCGCCCCTTCTCAACATGGCCACTTTCCTTTCACACCCTTCCACCCCTGGACCTTGTAGGTGTTATCATAGGAACTGTTTAGTCTAATTTTAAAAGTTTCAGTCATCTAACATTAGAAGTTCCCATGTTCCAGTTTTAAAATTCCATAGTCATTAATAGTTTGATTATAACACTTAAAAAATCCAAAGTTTCTTAACTGTAAACTTGTGAAGGCAAAAAAACAAGATTAAGGGCTGGAAAGATGACTCAGGCCTAAGACTCACAGGGTCCCAGGCAGGGAGTGATGAGCGGGAGGGGATGCTAGGGGAGGGATAGAGGGCTGAGTGCTCAGCACGCTTGCAAAAGAAAAAACAAACAAACAAAAATAATGGCCACAGCCTGCGCTTCCAGCCCTGGTGGGCGGAGCCTGGGGAATCCCAGAGCAAAGCAAAAAAGGGTAGAAACAATCCAGGATGATTCCTGAGTCACTCTTGGTCCTCCACAGAGACACACGGTGTGAGCGTGCTTGTGTGCGCGCACACACACACACACACACATACACACACACGTGCACGTGCACGCCCTAAGAAATATGAAAAAAACAAGATTAATACTTCTAAAGGTTGGTGATGCAGCTCAGCACGCAAGGGATCTGCTTGTAAACTTGGAGACCGGAGCCGGAGCCCTGGAAGCTCACGAGGTGCGTGTGCGACCCCCCTTCTTCTTTTTCTGTGTCTCGGATAAATAAGTAACTTTAAAAAGATTAATATTCCCCCATTACAGCAGCACAGAATAAACATTCTTATTTCAGAATGGAGGCGTCGGCAGCAGCAAGAGAGTTAAGACCAAAACATAGCGAGGCAAACACCACATCCTGTCACTGAGCCGCTGAGCGACCTCTCCGGGCTCGACCTCCTTCCGTGACAAGAAGCCCGCCCAGGCCACAGTATCAGGCTTGTTGCTCTCTGTGGCAGTTAGCTACAGATGCTAACGTGACCATCGGATGCTGAGCCTTGGGGCACATCTGCAAAGGAGTATTTAGTTAGGGAAAGCCCTGAGTAGGCCTGTAGGAGATGGAAAGATCTGGCCCAAGACTGGTGGGGACCACTCCCTGGGCAGATGGATAGGACAGGGTGATTGGTTAGAAATCAGTACACAGGCGTGCTGGCTGTTGCAGTTCGCCTGCATGATTGCTGATAAATGACCATCCAATGGCTGAAGGGAACAAGGGGGTTATTTTCTTGCTGATAATCTGGTTACAGTTCTCAGTCTAGCTTGAAGGGAGAGCTCGCACCAACACCAGGGCCGAGGGAACTGGCCATACCATCTCTACATAACAGCTGAGAGAGGGACGATCCTTACTTGCCAGACCAGCATGTCTGGCCAAGTGGACACAAGGATGCTGACTTTCTCAACCGGCTCTCAGTGTTTTATTCATGTGTTCAGGGCCTAGTCCCACCCACCATGGGCTGGGCCTTCCCCATCAGCTAGACAATCTCCTTCAGGTTTGCTCTGGGGTTAACCCAACCACTAATTCTCCACAAATGCCCAGAGCTCAACCCTCGGCTGTCAAGTTAACACCTGTGCCTAATCATGACACTCTACTTCACATGGCCCATTAGACTCCACTCAGTGGCTTTTTGGGCAAAAGTTCCAAGACATCCACATGTCTCCAACACAACAGGCCAAAAGGCACAAAGCCACAGGTCCAGTTCATTCCAGTGATGAACCTGCTTCTTGGGAACCAACGTGCTTTGGCTTCACGTCCCGTTGCTGTAAGGAACACACGACCGGGCAATTCAGGGTGATGAGGGATTTTCACTCCAGCGCAGAATTTCAGGTGTCAGTTCTCGGTGCAGTGTCCTGGGGACTGACCACATCCACAGCAAGCGGAGAGAAGACGCGGACCGACACCGCACGCCTGCCAGCTGCCCACTGTGAACCTGCTCTGGGCAATGGTCCTGTCTGCTGGGGCCTTTCCGTATCAATTGCGCAAACAGATTATCTCTACAGCTTGTCTTAACTAGGTAACTCCTCAGCGGTGTGCCCAAAGTCTCAGCTCTCAAGTGTGGCATACCACTAAGCCAAACCCTCAGCTATCCTTTTACTTCGTATTTTGAGATAGGGACTTAGTAGCTTGCCCAGAGTCACTCTGTAGATCAAGCTAGCCTTGACCTTCTGATCTCCCGCTCAGCCTCCTATGTAGCTGGGGTGTCAGACTCACGCCTCCAGTTTTTATTCCTTGGAAACCTGTCGTCTGCCTGTCTGTCTACTTTAAATTCCTTTATTTGAGAGAAAAGAAAGGAGGAGAAGAAGTCAGAGAGTAACTTTCAGAAGTCCGCGCCAGGATCACACTCAGGTCAGTATTGCGTGTGCAGGCGCCATCTTGCCTGCCCTCGTCCATCTTTTTAAGTGCCCAGGAGTCTTCTCTCACTTCCCAAGGTTTTGCAGATCTCTGGACCACCCAGGGACAGCTGGTCCTTTGGCACCACATGCTGCTGGGCAGGAGAGCAAGGGACAGGCAGGACACAGGGGGAGAAAGAGAGAGAGAAAGAGAGAGAGAGAGAAAGAGAGAGAGAGAGAGAGAGAGAGAGCACTGTGTGTCCCTGTGGAAGATTAAAGGTGACTTTGGGAATCATCTTGGATTGCTTCTACCTCCTTCTTCTTTCTCTCCGGATTTCCCAGGCCCCACCCATCAGGGCCAGAAGTTCAGGCTGCACCTGGTACCAGTGGGATTTGGAGCTCAAGACCTTCTGCTTGTGAGAAAGAGTATTAACTCCTGAGCCATCTCTCCAGCCCCCCAGGTCCAATTTGGTGTGACTTTTGCTGGATTCTCGGTGGGTGGATGCCCCGGGTTTTTTAAATTAAATTAAATTTATTTGTGAGAAGGTGGGCGAAGGCAAGGGCATGCACATCATGGCACATGGGTGGAGTCAGAGAGCAGCTTTCAGAGTCAGATCTCTTCTACCGCATGAGTTTCTAGGAACCAGTCTCGGGGTGACAGGTTTTGCCAGCGGGCACCCTAACCATGAGCATCTCACCAGACCAACTCTTTTTTTCATAAAAATAAACGCTATCTTCTGATTTCTTTTTAAAAATTTATTGAGCAGGGAGAGATGACTCAGGGATTAAGATTCTGCCTCAGGAAGAGACAACCTGTGTTTGGATCCTGGATCCCATGTAAAAACCCCAGCAGAAAGGTGGCAGCCTGCACTTCAGCTCTGGACGGTGAAGCTGAGAAAACCCAGAGGGAAGCAAAGAGGTAGAAACAATCCAGGACGATTCCTGAAGTCACACACACAAATAAATAAATTAAAATTTTAAATTATTGAACAGGCTATCTTTTTTCCAGGATGTTTTTGAATCTCTGTCAGACACCAGGTGCCCACCTAGTGGGTTTATCTCTGGGTCTTCGTCTGCATGTCCCGCCTGTAACGCATCTGCTTGTGTCAGGATAGCCCTGCCTTCCCCACTGTGCTGCATCTTGAGGTCCCACCGAGAAACTCCTCAGCTCTCTTCTTCCTGCTTAGGGCAGCTTGGGCCGTTTGTGGTCTTTTCTGTGTCTGTGTAAATGAGGATTTTTTTCTAGTTCTCTAAGTAATGCTTTAGATTCTGGTGACTGATGACCCTGTAGTATAACCATCTTCTCAATTCAAGTTCTGCCGATCTCACACTGGCTGTAACTTGATTTATAGACATATGTTGTTGATTCTTTTACTTGGTGAATGTTGTCCATTTACATTGTTGTGAAGCATTAATTACACTCTGCTAGGATTATTATGACCGTGCATCGCTATGCTTGGAGCTTTACCGTCTATCTCGTTTTGCACTTCCCTTCCACAGCATGTTTCCACTTTTGATCTTACTGACTAGCTAGTCTGCTGGTTTAGAAAGCGATCATGTCCATCTTGGCTCTTGCAGCAGTTGCTTGCAGGCCTCGCTGTGTGCACAGCAGTGATTTCTTAGCCTGGCCTTATCTTCTCCCACATCTTCTTGCTGACACAGGAACCTCTGGGCTGGTTCTCATTTCCGTGGCTTATGGCTGCCCTTGCCCTTGCTGTGACGTGATTCACACTTCAGCTCTAGATTCTTAAGGAGACAGCAGATTTTGCTTTCATTTTCTTTGGTCTTTTTTTTTTTTTTTTCAAAAATAAATGCTATCTGATTTCTTCTTTTTAAAATTTTATTTTGTTTTGTTTTATTTGAGACAGAAAGAAGAAAGAGGAGAGAGGGGAAAGAGAAAGGAGAGTAGGGGGGGAGAGAGAGAGAGAGGCTCACCAACTTTTTGGAAGATGGTTCTCTGCTTCTACCATGTGCGTTTCCAGGGATTAAACTCAGGGCATCAGATTTTGTGAGCAGGTGCTTACTCAATGAGCTGTCTCTCTGGCCCTGATTGCATATTTATTTTCCTTTTCTTTTTCTCTTCCTCCTCTTCTTCCTCTTCAACCCTTTTCTTTTTCTCTCTCCCTTCTCCTTTTTTCCTTTCTTCCCTTCCTCCTTCCCTCCCTCCTTCCTTCCCTCCCTCTCTTCCTTCCTTCCTTCCTTCCTTCCTTCCTTCCTTCCTTCCTTCCTTCCTTCCTTCCTTCCTGCCTTCCTTCCTTCCTTCCTGCCTTCCTTCCTTCCTGCCTTCCTTCCTTCCTGCCCTCCTGTCTTTCTGCCTTCCTTTTCTTGTCTCATGAATTCCCAGTGGCTGTCTGGGTGCCGAGACCATGGCTGGTGTTACACAATGCCACCCAGGGTTTTGCAGTGTTAGACTCACCCACCCTGCATGCTGCCCAAGAGGGAAGCAAAGTTGACTTTCAATGATGTGTTTTAAGAGCGTAGATGCCTGGGACTGGAGAGGCGGCTTGGCAGTGAAGAGCTCTTGTCCTGCAATCATGAGGACCAGAGTGTGGATTGTGGCACCCACATAACAAGCAGGTGTCCCTGCAAATGCCGGTGACCCCAGCTCCAGCCGGCTGAGACAGAAGCCCGGGGTCAGGAAGAGACCCCGCTTCAGGCGAGTAAGTGGAGAATAGTGGACGAGGACACCCACAGGCTCCTCTGCACTGCTCACACATGCCACACATGCACACAGGTCACACGTGGGCACACACAAGCATATATGCACACAGATAGAGGTACACGTGTGTACATGCTTACACATATGCATATGCACAGGTAGTCCACGTGCATGCACAAGCATACAGGCCACACATGCATGCACACATAAATACATACATACATACATACATACATACATATATAAACCAATGAAATCTTTTATAAAAAGAGCTTGAATGGACCCTTGAGAGCACCTGTCTGTCCAGACTGTGTTGGATCTAAGGGTCCAGAAACAGTTCTTTTCCCTCAGCGCTTCATTACTGCAGGGAGCTCCGTCCTTAGCATGGAGGGGTCCTGAAGCGTAGAGGGGTCAGGAGAACCCTGGGGCTCAGCCGTAAGTGCACAGGGCCTGTGGTCACTGGGTGGGGTACAGCAAGTCTGTCTCTGAGGTGGGCTGCGGGCTGTCTGCTTATCTTTTAGGAAGTTGCTTCAGAGATAAGTGTGGACAGGAGCAGCTCCTTCCCTGTGGTGGGCTGAGGGTCTGGGCAGCTCGGCCGGCCACTAGCTCCGCCTGACGACCCCCAGGTGGCCCTCACCCACCTAATGCACAGATGGGAAACTGAGGCCAAAGGAGCAGCAAGGAGGTTTCTTTGTTGAGCGGTCAAGAAGGGAAGCCAAGAGCCGCCGGCTCACGCCGGGCTTTGTCCTTGCGGGATCCCAAGGCGCAGATGAGACCCGTGCCCCCTGGGAGGTGGGACACAGGACCCAGCCTCCTTGGCTTGTCACTGGCCCTTCGCTCTGAGCACCTGAGGCTGTGCTGAGAACAGAATTCCTGCTACTGCCCAGCTGCCCCTACCACGGACCCCACACCGCTCCCTTTGCCTTTGCCTGGCCGCCGGCTGGATCTGATGGATGTGCTGGGCGTAAAGGAGCCGGCGCCTGCAGAGCCTCGCAGTCTGAGCTGCCGCTGGCAGACACGGCGGAGCCACGGGGCTCTCCACGGCCGTGCCCGGCACCCGAGGCCTTCACCCTGCCCACCTGAGCCCGGCTGTCGGCCTTGTCTTGGCAGGGACTCCTGGGGAGGGGGTCTTAGGAGTACAGCGAGGCTGCCGAGGAGGCCCAGGCCACTGGCCTTGTACCTGCAAGGTGAGCTGCTTCTGGCTTGGTTCCCGGGACCCGGCAGGAATTTCTCCCTCGGTTCTCACACAGACACCAGCAAGCCCCTCACGGTGCTGGGGGCCAGGGAGGGCAGCTGATCTGCGGCTGCCTCAGCTACGAGTTGGCTGGGAAAGAAACTCCACAGTGAGAAAGAAACAAGCACTTTATTCTGGAGAGGGCGAGCCGGACCCTCTGTGTGCTTGGCGGCCGCCAACACCAGCTGCGGAAGGTCCCATCGGCTATGGTGGGGAGCGGGGGACAGCCGGGCCAAGGGGCAGCCGGGCCAAGGGGCAGCCGGGCCAAGGGGCAGCCGGGCCAAGGGGCAGCCAAGCTTTGTTCCTGCCGGCTACAGGGAGGGGCCACCTGGAAGCTCGCTTGCTAGGAGGCGAGGGCTGTTCAAGAGTCGGGGTCCTGGGGGAGCTGAGCGGGGGTCCTGGGGGAGCTGAGCGGGGGTCCTGGGGGAGCTGAGCGAGGGTGTCAACCTCATGCTGTGTGGCATTGCGATGTGCGGGCAGGGCCCACTGGCACTGGTGGCGTTGCCGTGTGGGGGCGGGACTCACTGGCACTGGTGGCGTTGCCGTGTGGGGGCGGGGCTCACTGGCACTGGTGGCGTTGCCGTGTGGGGGCGGGGCTCACTGGTACTGGTTGGTGTTGCGGCGGCCGTAGGACATGTCTTCATACACCACACACAGTGAGTCCTTCTTCAAGGCGCACAGCTTCTCCATCTGAAAGACAGTCTACTGTCACCGGTGCGGCCGCCTGGGGTCAGGACAAGCTCCTTTCTCCAACAGTCTCCCTAGATTTGAGGGCCGAGCAGGTTTCTACCTGGACGTTGGAGGCTGAACTCTGGCAGCGCAGGGCCAGCCACTGCTTTGCCCTCAGGGCAAACAGCTGCGTGACCAAGTAGAGCTGCCCGCTGCTGCCCGCTGCTGCCCGCTGCTGGGACATCTGTCCTGAATGCCTTCCCACATAGCTCGCGCTGACTGCACACACCATACAGTCACTTTGCATATTCTACCATACACACGCACGCACACACACACACACACACACACACACTCACTTCTCACGAGGCTGGGCCCGGGGTCCTGCTCTCCCCTTCCATGCCCCGCCCCAGGATGGCTCCCCCAGCCCCTCCCGCCTCATCAGTGTCTTCCCCTGTGCGGAGCGCCCACGCAGGAGAGGGTAGGGCTGGCGACAAGGTGTGTAGCCTGCCCATCTTACGCTCTCTCCCTGCCCTCTGCACCCGTGAGGAGTCTGGGTGGTCGTGGGCTCACGCTGACCTGTGTCCTCCTCAGCATACACAGCGCCCCGAGGGTCAGTCCAACGAGGAAGAAGCCCAGAGCCAGGGCAGCTGGGAGGGCGGCGGATGTCAGGGGAGACGCCTGGGATCTATGTGCTCTGGGGGACGGTTCTGAGAAGACAGAGGCCATCGGTCGGAAAAGATGCTCATGGGCGGTGGTGGGGACCCCACTTGCTGAGGCCAGGCAGGTGCTGTGGAAATGGTGGTGGGGGCAGCAATCGAGGAGCCTTCCTGGAGGAGAAAGGCTCTGAGCAGCATGGCCCCCACGTGCAAGCAGGAGGGGCATCTCCTACCTGTCACCACAACTATGGTGGCTGGGCTGTACACATCTTCGCTCGTGACGCCCACGCAGAAGTAGATGCCAGAGTCGTCCCGCCGCAGGAGATGCATGCTGATGGTCAGGTTGTTGTGGGACCCTGAGAAGTCGATGCGGCCCTCGAAGGACTTGTTCACCGTGGGGTCACTCCCATCCTCGAAGTAAATCAGGGAGCCGTCCCCGTCCTGACAGCACTTCCTCAGGTAGGTCCCTCGGGAGTCCCGGCTGGTGTGGCAGGTGATGCTGAGGGAGCCCCCCTCGGGGACGACTGCATACCTCAGAGGCTGCGGCACCCCTGGCAAGGACCAGCTGCCATCACTGCGCCGTCAGAGGACCCGGCCCCGTTGGGACTTGGAGCAGCTCTGGGGTCGGTACCCAGGTTCTGAAGAGTCTGCGACGGGCTGCTCAGCACTGCCTGCGCCCCCACCATTTCCAGGCGCCCAGAACCCGTGTCTCCGTGGAAGGGCACATGCTGGTCTGTCCCCCGCCCCCACACTCGAGACACAAGTCTTGTCTGCTTAGCCCCTTCCGCGGCACGCATCCTCCCACGTAGACAGGACCCTCTTTCATTCTTTCAACCCTGTCTAAACCTCAGCTTCTCACAAACTAAACGCCGGTTGCTTTTCCCACAACCCTGTGCTGATGCCCTGAGCATCCCACGCTCTTACCGCAGATCTGTTGCGCCTGCCGCAGGACTTCCACAGACAGCCCTTCTGAAAGGAAACCAAAGGGCGAGTCCTTGGGGCAAAAGCTAGTGCCAACTGCGTACAAGAAAGCCTTCCTGCCCAGGCTTCAACGAAGCTGGGGGCTACTTGGCCCCTGGAAGAGGGGTGAGCTTTGCCGGAGGGAAGCGGGGCTCAGTCCAATCCCTTCCCAGAAGTTCCCTGCAGAATCCCTGGGGAGCCTCACAGTGGGGGAAGTCTCACGCTGGGGGGGGGTTACGCGGGGGGGGGAGCCTCACGCTGGGGGAGCCTCGCTATGGGGGGCTGCAGAGAGGGGAGGACTCACCTTGCCCGTGCAGGGTGCCCACTAGCACGAGCAGCATGCCCAGCAGAGATGCCCAGGCCATGCTGTCCCAAACCCGCCAGCGGGCGCTCACCCTGGCCAGGCCACCAGCCTTGGGCGCTCCTCTGAGAGGCCCTGGAGAAGCAGAGCTGTGGCAATTCAGAGCTGGTCTGGCCATAAAAGGCTTCCTGGAGGCCAAGGTGCAGGTGTGGGGAGCCGGGGGAGGCGCAGCAGGCTGGGGGAGGCGCCGCGCAGCAGGGGGAGGGGAGGAGCCGCCCGCAGGCTCCTGGCTGGGTCTCTGGCCCCCCCCACAGCCTCAAGTGCCTCAGCATTTCGTAGGGCACACGGACTGGGGAGAAGAGGAGGGGTCAGGCCTGGGCTGTGGCGGAAGAAAGGCCAGGGAGCCTGTGAGACGCAGGCCGAGGCAAGCTGCCCCCTGGTCACCTGCCTCACTCAGGTCTGCACAGTCACCTTGGCCCAGGGTTCCCCTGACTGAGCCCACCTGGCTGTGGCCCGGAGGTGGGGCCTCGTCTGGGCCCCAGCCTTGCTGAGTTGAGGATCCTAGAGAGCAGCGTCGAGGCGGCTTGGCAGGCCCAGGCAGCCATGGTCAGACCAGGGGAGTTCATATCCTGGGTTGAAAGTGACAGGTCAGGCCGGGAGATGAGGCAGGGTCAGCTGGGTCCCGTCCAGAAATGCTGGGCAGTGAGGTGGCCCATCTGTAACTTCAGCCCTGGAAGGCAGAGCCGGGGACCCCCCAGAGCAAGCTGGCAGCCAGACCAGCCCTAATGGCGGTTCTGAGTTTAATTAGAGACCCAGGTTCACAACATTAAGTGTGAGAGCGGCGAGGATGGTTCCTGAGGCCACTCTGGGGTCTCCACAGACTCATGCACTCAAGCAACACCCACGTATGTACTCACCCCATGCACACGCACACACACGCACGCACACACACACACACGCACACACACATCCACATGCTCCATATACACATATGAAAGGAGAGAGAGGCAGAGAGACACAAAGAGAGACAGAGAGACAGACAGAGACAGTGTGGGGGTGATGGCCACGTGCTCACCCCCGGTTCGTGGGCTCCTGCCTACCACGGCCTCCAACCTGCTCGCACCAGTACCAGCGTGTGCTGCAGGGTGACTGGGCACATGGCGAGGCAGCTCCTGCGTGTGCCAGCCTGTGGCCAGAGGCCGCTCCCCGTGCTGGCGGGCACAGCATGGTGCTGGTTAACACTGGCCGGGCTGGTCACCCGGGTTCCCGTACTGTGAGGACAAATCCACTTGGGGGCAGCATCTGGCTGTCACCCTTGAGGGACACGGCCGTCCCTGCTGGCGGTCAGGAATTCTAGGACCCGAGTGACCTCTCGCTGACCTTGTCGGCTGCACTGTCCACTCACAGGACTCTCTGTGTCCCAGCCCTGGACTGGGAACAAGGAGAGAACGTGCTCTCGACCACGGGGCTGACCGCCAGCCCGCCAGATGGACAGCTGGAGGACACGGGGCACGCAGGAGGGGCCTGGCTGAGTAGGCCCGACCTAGATGGTCTGGGAGGGCAGGTCACACGGGCACAGCGGGAAGACTGCAAGGGAGGAGCCGTGGCTTGAGCGGAGGGAGCCAAGGCAGGGGACACAGTCAGTCAGTCCCCGGCACAGGGCACCTGAGAAGCCAGAGGCCACAGGGAGAACAGGAAGCTTCCTTCTAGGATTTCTGTGGCCTCATATCCCTCCCACGGGGGGTGGGGGAGAGAGAGGAAGAGGGAGGAGAAGAAGGAAGAGAGAGAAGAGAAAGAGGAAGGAAGAGGGTGAAGCAGATGGAGACAGGGAAAGAGAAGAAGAGGGGGAAAGAAAGACAGAAAGAAAGGGTGAGGGAGAGCGAGGAAGAAAATACAGGGAGAGAAGGAGAAAGAGAGAGTGAGAGAGGAAGAAAGAGAGGAAGGTAGAGAGAGAGATACTATGATGCACTGGTGGAGGTCAGAGAACAACTTTCAAAAGTTATTTCTCAGCCAGGAGAGATGGCTCAGGGATTAAAGTGTTTGCCTGTAAGCAAAGGATCTGAGTGTGGATCCCTAGGGCCCGCGTAAAAGTGCTGGGCAGACATGGCAGCGCCTGGCAATTACAGCCCTGGAGGATGGAGCTGGGAAACCCCAGAGCAAAGCAACAAGGAGGCGGAGGAATCAAGGTTTTCAATGTCGCCCTTGGCCCTCCACCCCACACGCACATTTACATATAAACGAAAAGTCAGTTCTCTCCTTCCCCCGCGTGGGCTCACCAGGGACCCCACTGGGGTCACCAGGTTCATGCACAGGCACCTCACCCTCTGAGCGGTCCACTGCCCCCAGCGCTGGTCGGGGGCTGTACCCGGTGGGCTGGTCTTGCCAGCGGGGCTGGACCCAGCGGCTTTTCCTAGAGACTTTATTTTGCACTGGGAGGCGCATACCCCTTTGTACTTAGTCCCAGGTGGTAAACTGAGGTACAGTGTGGCGGGCCCCTGTTGCCATGGGAACCAGGAAGCCTCTCAGGGCTTTGACCTCATCTTCGGGACCCAGTGTGTGAGTGAGCGGGTTTTTCACATTTCCCAGTGGATTGGGTGATTTCTTCATTGGTGTTTTATATTCGTGTGAAGGTTGACACAGTGAGGGTTTCGGGGGACGTATTATGGCATGCGTTAGAAGAAATCACTCCAGCTAGGGTTGCGGAGATGACTCAGGGTTAAAGTGTGTGCTCACAAGCAAGAGGGCTGGAGGTCCCCAGAACCCACGTCGGTACTGGGCAGGAAGAGCATCCCTCGCAGCCTTCAGAGACAGAGGCAGCAGATCCCAGAGCATCCATCCGTGAGCGCTGGGCTTGAGCGGGAGACCCTGCCTCGAGCAGGGTGAAGACAGCCGAAGGAAGATCCTCCGCGTCCACTGGGGCCTCCACCACACGCATGGACACACTCCTGCACACACGTACGCACGCACACGGAGGTGCAAGTGTGGAGCCGGGCGGGGTCCGCCGTCCTCCCCAGAAGACGGGGCCGCCGGCAGCTGCCGGTCTCCCCCATCACAGTGGCTGCACAGGTGCTGCAGACGGGCGCACTCTGCCCCCTGGTGGCAGCAGGGTGTGATGCAACCAGGGCAGAGGGCTAATCCCGTTTCCCAGGAACCAGGACTGCGGGCATCGCTTCCGGGCATCCGACTGTCCCAGGCCCACACTCCTGTGGTTGCTTGAACACAGGAGCGCGGCAACTTAGGACAACAAGGGTTTTATCCCGTAGGAGTTGTGCAGGTCCAAAGCAGCCTGAGGCGCTGAGGCGCACGACATCCACCGGAAGAGGGGAGGTGACTGCTGCTAGCCGGCGGCCGTGCCACACGCAGCAAGTCCGCACGCTGCGCCACCGCTTCCTGGAGCAGGTAAGAGCTGCTGAGCATCCGATTCTTCTCTTATCAACTCCAGAGCTTACTGAAAAACCTCGAGCCTTACCTGTTTGTGCCTCGCTGCCAGATCCCCCGAGGCCTCTGACAATGGGGAAACAAGTGACCTCACCGCAGGCTGCCCCAGCTGCAGAATTCACCTTCCCAACCCGGGGCCACCCAATTCACAGATACAAGCAGTTTTTTTTCTAGTTTTACAAACACATTGAGCTTACCCCTGCTTCCCTCCGTCCCCTTTCCTTCCCTTCAGCAATCCATTCTACTCCCTCCCACCCCCCTGCCTGTCTGCTTCTATGCACCTCAGGCTCAGGGTCCCTTCTGGCTTGTCTATGCTTGTGGGGGTTCAGGCTTCTGTGGCATGCCAAGCTGTCTCTCTTCAGGCAGCCCCACTGATAGGGGCATTTCCCTTCACTCATCCAGCTTTAGTCCCCAAGGTCTCCACTGTATATTCTAGATACAAGCAGGGCACAGACTGTGGGGGTATCAGTGGAAGCCCCACATGTTGGGGAATCATCATTTGGGAGTCTCACGGAGCTTGTAGACTCTGAGCTCCTTCCCAGTAATTCTTGTGTTGTGTGAAACTTTCCTGTGGAGACAGCACCGCTTAGATAGGGTTCCAGAGACAGACCGAAGCCACGGTTACACCTGGCAACCCCATGGGAACACAGCTGCCTCCAAAGCAGTCACACGGAAGGTCTCGCCCCAGCGGAGTGAGGGTCTCACCCCAGCGGAGTGAAGGTCTCACCCCAGCATGGAGGCTTCTCACAGCTGCAGAGCCAAGCCCTCCGCCAGCTCATCCTTCTCAGTGAATACACTGCAGCCCCTCCTGAGAGCCCACAGCCACACCACATGAAATTAGGGTAGATGGATACAGATGCTGGGAGGGGCACGAAGCAGCTGGCGTCCCAGGTGAGAGTCCAGCGACACCCCCCATCTCTGAGAGAACCCCAACGGTCAGCAGGTCTGATCCGATGGGCTCTTTGTTTCTGGGTTGTGTGTTCAGGTTCTTGCGTTCTTGATTGAAACAGACCGTGGGTTAGGGGAGATAGCGCCTGCCTCATCTCAGTGGGGGATTAGAGCCAATTCCTGCGAGATAGTCCCAGAAATGGAAGTAACCGTCTAGACCTTCCCGGCCTGTCTAAAACGGTTTCAGGGGCGAGAAAGGAAGGGACTTGTGGACGCAGAATCCAGGAGGGGCAAGGGAGCCGGCTGATGGCGGCAGGGCCAGGGGCATTCATAGATTTGGGCAAGCCTGGGAGAAGCGGCTTTTCCTTAGGGGTTGGTTTCAGTTTCCTTAATTAGTTTTGGTTTCCTAACTTAGGTCTGATTGGTCTGTTCACATCGTGGGGGGAGGCAGCTGGTGGAACCTGTGGTGGAGCTGTTTCTTCTGAGAAATTTAGCTCATCTGCATTTGAGGAGCTTGTATCCAAGGGTTAGGGGAGATAGCGCCCACCTCATCTCAGTGGGGGATTAGGGCCAATTCCTGCGGGATAGTCCCAGAAATGGAAGTAACCGTCTAGACCTTCCCGGCCTGTCTAAAACGGCTAGAAAAAAATTCTAGTTAAAAATTCATATTCTAGGGGCTGGAGAGGTGGCTCAGGGGTTAAGCCTCTGCCTTGCAGGCGGAAAGTCCTGAGTTCGGATCCTAGACCCCACATATAGACGCTGGGCGGAAGCGGGGGCGGCCTGCGTTTCTGGTCCTGGTAGGGCAGAATCTGTGAATCCCGGGGCAGAGTAAACAAGAAGGAGGTGGAGGCAGTTCATGGTGGTTCCTGAATTCACCCGTGGTTCTACACACACACACACACACACACACACACACACACACAATTGAATAAATAAATTTTTTTAAAAAAATTTTAAAAATTCATATTCTAAACTGCCTAACAAATTATTTTCTCTCTCCTCTTGCAAGTAGTCACAGCTGATCAGACACATATGGTGGCTGTTTCGCTTAGAGGATGATGTTCAACACCCTGCCAGCCCCAGTATGTTGCTCCCACCAGGGCTCTTCCCCTGGGGCAGGACGGAGAGTGAACGTTTGCACAGATTGGCCAGCGATTTGCAGGTGATTCATGCCTATGCAGGGAGAGAGAGAGGGAGGGAGGGAGGGAGGGAGGGAGGGAGGGACAGTTTTGGGAACAGAGTAGCCAGGCTGGAAGGTGTTTTGAAGGTCCCCGCATAGTTCTGCAGAAGTTGGCGCCGATCCCCCACTGAGAAAGGTCACCCCCCACCCTCTATTCGTGAAAGGATGTGGCTGACCTCAGATGGAGCTGAAGTAAATTCCCCAAAAGACACAGCGCCAGACCTCATGCCAGGAAGGCTGCCCCATGTGAACAGACCAATCAGATGCAAGGAACCAAAAGCCCAGTCAAGTTTACAGAAACTAGAACTCACCAAATGAGGAAAAGCCCCTTCACCCAGGCCTCCCCAAGTGTATAAACGTCACCCCCCTCCCCAATCTTTGGCTCCTTTGCCCCTCACGGACTCCATGTCTGGGAATTCCTTTCAGCTCTCTTTCCCCTTTCACAGGTTCTTCTCCTTCCCTCTACACCTGTTCTGGTCTCACTTTTCGGCTCCAGAACAGAAAAGCCTGGACATAAAATCCCATAACATTTTAGCGCATCCCTGAGATTTTGGCTCTACAAGTAGCTGTCTGGCTCCCACCACCCCACCCCACCCCTGCTGCCTTAATTTCCACCCCATTCTCCCTCCCCAACCACTGACAAAGTTCTAAATCCATGCCCCCTCCCCCTGCTGCATGCCCCCTCCCCCTGCTGCATGCCCCCTCCCCCTGCTGCATGGCCCCCTGCTGCATGCCCCTCCCCCTGCTGCATGCCCCCTCCCCCTGCTGCATGCCCCTCCCCTGCTGCATGGCCCCCTGCTGCATGCCCCCTCCCCCTGCTGCATGCCCCCCCTGCTGCATGCCCCTCCCCCTGCTGCATGCCCCTCCCCCTGCTGCATGCTCCCTCCCCCTGCTGCATGCCCCTCCTGCTGCATGCCCCCTGCTGCATGCCCCTCCCCCTGCTGCATGCCCCTCCCCCTGCTGCATGCCCCCTCCCTGCTGCATGCCCCCTGCTGCATGCCCCTCCCCCTGTGCTGCTGCCATGCCCCCTCCCCCCCCTGCTGCATGCTCCCTCCCCCTGCTGCATGCCCCCTCCCCCTGCTGCATGCTCCCTCCCCCTGCTGCATGCCCCTCCCCCTGCTGCATGCCCCCCTCCCCTGCTGCACGCCCCCTCCCCCTGCTGCAGAGCCTACAACACAAGCCGCTGCTCCTGGACCTCCTATGGAGACCTGAGCAGCTTCCATGAGACCACACGTCCTGCACGTTCTAGCTGAACCTCTTTTCATGGGCCTCAGGAGGTTTCCGAGCTCATGGTCCACTTCCGAAGCTCATTCCACCCGTGGTCAGGTCAATCCCGACCCCTTGAGGGAAAACAAGAGAGAGCACTAGAGCTGGAAGAAAAAGAACCAACCTCATTGGCCAGAGAATTTATCTCGGATCAGGGAAGGACCCCCCCCCACATGCCTGTAAGATTAAAAACCGGATCTGATTCAAAGCAAATATACTGCAGCCCATATTTTCTCCTGCGCCTCAACCAATTGGAGGGGAAGACAGCCAAGGGCTGATCCGCAGTGGCTCGGGGGACTCCCAGGTGGGGTGCTGGGGTGGCGCGTGACTTCAGGAGGATGTTGTCCTTCTAAGCCTGAACCTGCTGGACAGCTGCTCCCTGCTTTCCCTCTAAGGGAAATCCAAGCATGTGAAAAGCCAGATAAGGAGACCCAGAACTTAGAAACTTAACAAATAAACAAATAAAAACAAATGGGGAGGGGCTGGTGCAGTTGCTAAGGGGTTAAGCCTCTGCCTTGCAGGCGGAATGTCCTGAGTTCGGATCCTAGACCCCATGTATAGACGCCGGGCGGAAGCGGGGGCGGCCTGCACTTCTGGTCCTGGTAGGGCGGAGCCTGTGAATCCCGGGGCAGAGTAAACAAGGAGGTGGAGGTGGTCCATGGTGGTTCCCGAATTTGCCTGTGGTTCTACACACAAACACACACACACACACACACACACACACACACACACACAATTGAATAAATAATAATAAAAAAATTAAAAAACAAATCGGGGGATTGGAGGGAGGGGAGGAGGAGAAAGAGATGTCCCCATGTTGATTCCTGACTTGTAAAGAAGCCAGAGCAGCCAAATTCAAAAGTTCAAGTGCACAAAGAAGTGCGGGGAAGAAGGAGCAGAAAGTTACAGAGGAAAAAAGGAAAAACGAAAACAAACAAAACGAACCTACGAGAGATCCTGGTTTGTAAGGTGTGCAAGACAAGCCAAGACCAAAAAAAAAAAAAGCCAAAGATTTGCACTGCAGAAGCCCCACGGCTGGAATGCGGATCCACAGGGGAGTCGGGGTGGCTGGTACAGAGGGATGAGGGCTCAGTCCTCCGCGGGGAAAGTCTGAAGATAAAGTCACGGGACAGTACCCCTTCCAGGACTTCCGTGTCTGTATAGGGGCACATGCTGCCCCCCACTGCACACACACAGGACCTTCACTGCGACCTTTATGCAACTTGCTTCCTGAGGGCCGAGCTCTGGGCACGCGTGGAGGGTTAGTAGTTGAGGCTAGCCCTGAGCTAGCCTGCAGGACATCGTCTAACGGTGCAGAAGACCCTTCCCCGGCGGGCAGCCGAGACGGAGCTGGCTCCGTGGACCTCCGCATGCTGTGGCAGAACTGCTGTCTGGCAAGCGAGGTTCGTTCCTGTCTCGGCAGTGCTGTAGCTATGGTGTGACCAGTTCCCTTGGCTCCTGGTATCAGCCAAGCTAGACCAAGTACTGAGAGCAGAACTGGCAAGAGAGAATAAAACCCTCTTGTTCTCTTCTGGGCAGCAGCAAACAAACCGCAACACACATCAGCACTCTTGGCAATTGGCAGGTTCAGAGGCGCAGATACAAAGTATCAGTGTGACAGAGCGCACCAGGGTTGCTGGCCGGTTGGCCCGACCCGATGTGGTCCAAGCCCCGCTTCCTGGTGCACACGCTTTATTTTGACAGAAAGACTCAGCACACAGGGGCGGGACTTGGGCTTCAGGGGTGCCCTGGGTGCGGCTCCCAGGCCGCGGGATCCAGCACCATTGCCGGTCTCGGGTTCACTCTCAGGACCAAGCTGAGCAAGCTCCTTGTGGGCTCTCGTGCCTTTTCTTAACAATCGTATCTTAGTCAATCCTTGGTTTCTGCATTGGTTTATTGTGTTTCCTTGGCGATTATGGGTCATTCATGTGTAGTAAGAAATCATTCAGGTTAGCATTGCAGTGAAGACAGGTGGGCCCGCAGGAGCAGCAGGGTGTGGGAGGAGCCAGGGTGGAGGTCGCCAGAGAGCCGTCCCTGGGGAAGCTAAGAGCCCAGCGTCCTGCAGGGGCCAGGCTGGCCGGCCACCACCCGATGCCGCGAGTCTCTGCAGACAGGCCACTCCGCCCCTGGTGGTGGCAGGGGGTGACCCCCCCACCTTCAGGCGCCGCAGCTGTCCTGCACCCTCGGGTCCTTGGCTGGAGTCCCACGCCTGGAGACTTCTGGTGCTGCGAGTCCGGAGGCAGGAGCGTGACCAGGATCCCCTGAAGCAAAGCTGGGGTGCCACCTGTCTGGTACTGGAGGCCATCGGGAAGTAAAGACCTCAGGGTTTCCACAGAAGAGAAAGTGTCCTTGTGGGGGGGGGCAGACCCTAGGTCCAGAGCGGAGCAGCTTGGGAAACTAGTGGGGAGCAGAGCAGGGGATGAAGACGCGGGCGGCAGGGCAGCCTCTCGGCCCTGCGCGGGCGCCACAGACTCCCAGGCCTCCCCAGGGGCCTCCGCCCAGCTCAGCACGGGTCAGGGCTCTGCCGCGGTCTGTTCAGGCACAGGACGGGGGCTCCTCATGTGGGGGAGGGGAGCTGGGGCCCTCCCAGGGCATCCTGGGTGGGAAGACACAAGTCTGCCCCCAGCCCAAATTCCCAGGAGTCCTTGGCAGAGCCTGCAGATGGCAGAACTGGCCCTGCCCTCTGGGCGGCCCAGGGTCAAAGCCAGTCCTGGAAACAAAGGCTCTGTGCGAGCCTGCCCAAGTCGGGCGTGTGTTGCCTGTCAGTTGAGGGTCTGTTGTGACCTGATGCATGCACTAGTGCACCCCTCACCCCCCGCCGTGGAACCAGGACTCGGGGAACCTCAAAGTAGTAGCATGTAGGGCCGATCGTAAGACCCGGGGCCGTGTCTGTAGCAGGCAAATGCACTGAACACGATGAGTATCAGGATCAAGAGAGTGAAGACGATGGCGAGGAAGACCTTCACCTCCACTGATGAAACCTGGCAATTCTCAGCAGCTGGGATTGGAACAGCGAGGTGAATGGGAGTCAGCCGGAATCATTCATTCACTACACATCATTCCTTCGCTCCAATACCCTCATTCCCCACCCCTCCCCCTCCACAGCACAAACACCTGCAGGGGTGGGAAAGGGATTAGGAAGGGGCTAGGGTGGCCTGATGGGGGGGGAGGAGCCGGAATGGTTTATACCTTGATGAAACAAGTATGTGGGTAGTATCTCGTCTGCAGCCTCCGGGCCTTGGGGCTCTGCTGGAAACAGGACGCCAGCAAGTCTGATGTGCTCCAGGTCGCAGCAGAAGCTGATGTCACTAGATGCTCCCCTACCTCCCCGGGGCTCAGGTGACTGACAGCCTGAGTTAGTGTGGAGGCTCTGAGGGGTGGAGTCTGCAGGATGGTACAGGGAAAGTAGAGCAAGGAGCAGCTGGGCTCCTGGGGTGCATCCCTCTCTGTGCATAGAAGCGCCTAGAACACGATTCCTTCTTGTTCCCTGGTCACCTGGTAGCTCGTGGCTCCCCATCCCCCCTCACCTGAAACATTCAGGCTAACGTTTATGTTGCTTCTCTGGCGTCCGTGCAGATGCCACCAGTACTGCCCAGCCTGGTCATCCCGGGCGGCTTCGATCACCAGCTGGGCGCGGCCTTCTTCGATATGCAGCTGCCACCCGTCAAGAGAGAAGTGTCCTGGGGGCACCTCGCTGAAGATGGTCCTGCACCCTCCTCGGGCTCGCAGACAGATGGAGACATCTTCGAAGGCGTTGGAGATGTTGCAGGTCAGCACGGCTGGATGGCCCCTGTGCACAGACACCACGCCCCGGGTGCAGGAGGGGCGGTCCCAGACTGTGGAGAGAAAAACACACATTCCCCGTGCTGACAAATATACATCCTGACCCAGAGAGGAGGTGGGGGCCAGGCGGGACAGGGGCCCTCTGCCCCTGGATGCACGAATGTGCTGCTGCAGCATGCTGAGACGCGGTGCGCGCTCTGCAGCATGCTGAGACGCGGTGCGCGCTCTGCAGCATGCTGAGACGCGGTGCGCGCTCTGCAGCATGCTGAGACGCGGTGCGCGCTCTGCAGCATGCTGAGACGCGGTGCGCGCTCTGCAGCATGCTGAGAGACGTGCATTTGTTCTCTCCCTCTTATCCCCGCTTGCTGCCCTAGGAGCAGCTTCTATCCTGTTTGGTCTTTGATCTCAGCTCCTGACCCAGAGCCCTTCAGACCTTACAGTTCATCAGGGACTCCTGGGTGGCCCCAGGACAGGGACTATTGCCAGGGCGTGGGCAGAGGGTTGGCATCTTCAGCCCCACCCAGCCTTCTGGGAGGGGGGAGGACTGAGCTGGCTCATCATCTCTCACTTCCACAGTAACGTCGTAGAGCACAAGCATTGGGTCCTGTTCCCTGGGGTGCTGAGCAAGGGGAGGTGTCTAAGGGGCCCACCTGCAGATTGCATGGGTGCCCCCTTCCCACATGCCTGGTCATGGGCAGCATCTCTACTCTGATGTCCTGGGCAGGAAGCTGCCGTGTATGTTATGAACTGCAAGCCTGTGTGTTAGGAGTGGCGGTGGGTGTGTTAGAAGCTGCAGCGTGTGTGTTAGGAGCTGCACTGTGTGTGTTAGGAGCAGCAGTGTGTGTGTTAGGAGCTGCAGCATGTGCTTTAGGAGCTGCGGCGTGTGCGTTAGGCTGGATGACAAGCCTGCGCCATTCTTTGGGAGTCTACCTGCTTTCTCAACAGTGCTTCTCCCTGGCCTAAGGTGACTAGGTGGTCTCGCGGACTGACCAGCAAGCCCCGGAGGCTTCGTGCCTCTCCTTCCCCACGCAGGAATTACAAGCACCCAGAACGATGCTGACCTTACCATTTTTTTCAATTTTTTTTTACACACGCTGCGTGCTTGTGGCCGTCAAAGGCGACCTGCAGGAGTTGGCTCTCTCCTTACGCGACGTGGACTTGGACTGACCAGCCAGCACCTCTCCCTCCTCCACCATGGGGACTCTAATGGCTGAACTCTGGTCCTCGAGGGGGCAAGGCAAGCGCCGTACCTGCGGAGCATCCCCGCCCCGGCTCTGGTCTGCAAAGCCCCTCAGGTGATTTCTCTGGCCTCCTAGGGGCGAGGGTCTGGGGCTGTGTTGGGGGACTGACTCCCTGGGCCCCATACATTTTTCCCACTTCCGCCTGAACAGAGGTCTGCAAGCCTACGGACCCTCACGAAGCTGCACGAGGCTGGGCGAGTCCCCAGCAGGAGCGGCAGAGACCCAGTCCTGTGGAGCCCCCTTCCCCGGCCACGGCGCAGGCCCCTCAGCGCGCTCCTTCCTCGGCAGCCTGCGAGCAGTCCTGCCTCCCTCTCACCCCAGCACTGGTGCCCGGAGAGACCGCAAAGGCCCCGCTCTCGCTGGCACTCGGGGTGCGCGAGGCACCGCTGGCTGGCACTCGGGGTGCACGAGGCAGCTGATCTCGGGGGTGCGCGAGGCACCGCAGGCTGGCACTCGGGGTGCGCGAGGCAGCTGATATCGGGGGTGCATGGCTTACCCTGCTGCAACCCAGGGCTTCGGCGCCCCCCCTCCGCCTTCAGGGGTAGGTCTGCAAGGTCGCAGCTGGGCCTGCCCTGACCTGCCCACCCCCCTTAGAGCTCCAGATGCCATGGAAGAAGGCCTAGACTTACCGTTGTTCTGAGCACGCAGAGAGACGGCCAGGAGCAGCAAGGCCCAGATGATCCTGGGAGCAGGGTTAGAGGGGGCCGGGGGGTAGAACAGCATGGCTGCTCACGGGCAGGCCTGGGGTTAGCGTCTTGGGGACACCGCCTGCAAGAAGGAACAGGCAGAGGTCAGAGCCCCCAAGGCTGCTGCAGAGCCATGAAGCAGCCCCGGCCGGCCAGGGGGTCCTGAGCCCCACCTGACCAGTCAGGGGATGCCTGAGCCTCTGGGGGTCCCTCGGCCTCCAGTGCTCACGCGGTGAGCAGTGTTGCGCTGGGGTGGGAGTCGTGGCGCAGAGCCGTGATCGAGCTGGTCTCGCGAGCACTCGGGCCACGCAGCCTGTGTGTGCGGCTTCCTTAGAGCTTAAAGCTAAGCCAGGTGCACTCCTTGGCTCGCACTGCCCTGGGGAACAGGGACATGCGACAGGGAATGCTTTGTTCCTGATTACCTGACGCTGCCACAAGAAACGGTACCCACGAGAGATGCTACCCACAAGAGACACAGCCTAAGACAGACATCATCCCCGAGAGACATGTCCACAAGAGACGCCATCCATGCAAGATTCCGTGCATGAGAGGATCTGTCCACTAGCGACACTGCCCACTAGTGACGCTTTCCACAAGTGATACCATCCACGAGAGAGACGCCATCCCTGAGTAATGCTGCCCGCAGGTCCCTGCTGCACACTGAGCGTTCTCCGATCAAGCTACCCGCCTCAAGGAGTCTTTCCAGCCTGCCGGGCCGCGGGATACGTCTCTTGAAAGTTGTCCAGGTTGGCGTGGGATTTCTTGTGATGCGGCTGCCTTTGAGTCGCCCCAACTCTGTGACCCGCGCTGTTATAATCCTCGTACAACCCCAATAAACTCATTCCTCCCAGGCGAACTTTGGTTTTCGGTCTCAGTGAACAGATGTTTGTCGTCTTCCCAGGAAGTCTCAGTCCCTTCTGTCTTCACTCCTTGGCTCACCGTTACCTCTGTCAGACATGTTCAGGCAGCAGTCCCGCCCAGCCTGTACGCCTGTGGCCCACCTGGGGCCTCAGGGTCCCAAGCCCCAAGCTTTGCTCGCCTGGTCTTATCTATTTACTTCGTTCCTCTGTGTGCTGCCAACATGGTGAGCTGCTGTTCTTTGCACACGACAGGCTGCTGTCTGCTTCTAGTAGGTGCCCCAGGGTCATCGGGCTGCCTGTGGAGAGGCAGCTCCAGACCCCAGGACGCACAGGGTGGGCCCGACTCCAGCCCTCGCGGCCCCCAGGTGGGATTTCCAGCCTCTTCCCTTTTTCTCACTAGTTCAGTCATCTCTCCTCCAGGAAAGGAGAAGTCCTATGAAGACTGATGCTTCCTCTAAGGGGACTTGTCCTCCTGGGCCGCAGAGTACCCCGGGACAGGGACCCACACTCCCAAACCCCCCAAAGACAGAAGGACCAGATCCCTAATACTCCCGGAGACAGGAGGGCCAGACACCCAAGGCCCCCAGAGAGAGGGGAACCAGAATCCCAAACCACCCAGTATGGGAGGAACAGACTCCTAAGGTCCCCAAAGTCAGGGGTCCAGACTCCCCAAGCCCCTAAGATGGGAACCAGATAACAATATACGCAGAAACAGGCGGGCCATAACTGGAGGATCAGATCCCCCAAAGACAGGAGGACCAGACTCCCCAAACCTAAAGAAACAAGGACCAGACACTTTCTACATACCAGACTCCCAGCCCCCCAGAGACAGGGCCACAGACCCTGCAGATCATTGCCTGCTCTGTAGAGCTTGGAGATCTGGCTCTCACTCCCTTCACTCCCCTCTAACACATGCACGCGCACGCACGCGCACGCACACACGCACGCACGCACGCACGCACACGCACACGCACGCACGCACGCACGCACGCACACGCACGCACAGCTATGCTCCTTGTTCTAGAGGCATGTGTCTCAGCCATGATGACGTCATCAGCTCTGTGATGCCCACAGGCTCCTGCCGTGCACGCAGCTGGCGCTGCACACGTAGAGCCGCTAAGATCCAGGTCAAGTGTGCCTGCCCTACTGTCCCTGCCGCTCCCCCTGCCCCGGACACAGCTCTGCTTTCGGGATGTCACCCCACAGCCACACAGGAAGGCTGGGTCAGTGCCCACAGAGAGGCCTGTCCTGGTCTGCCCATCTGCAGCTGGGCCGGTCAAAGGTCAGCCTGCGCCGGGCGACATGGAGAAGCCTCAACTTCAGCAAGCTGTTTACGCAATGCTTTTTGATCCCCCAGCTGGACTTCGGCGAGGACAGGGGCAGGGAGGGGGAGAAAGGCCGAGCTCCCTGGAGCGGCGGGCGAGGTCCAGCAGGCCAGGAGGCCAGCGTCCATCACGCTGGTAGACTCGGCTCCCTGGGGAGGGGTGCTGCCACCTGCTCAGGACTTGCTCCCTGCAAGCGGGAGGATCCACACGCCTCACTCCCAAGCCCTAATTATGCCAGGGGTATGCCAGCTGCCTGACGGATGGGCGCTTCACGTGGCCCCTCAGCACAGGAGACACCGGTCTACAGACAAATACCAGGGGACAACACGATGCAAGGATCTGGGCCCCAGGGGCACCTCGTGTCCCCCAAGAAAGGTGGCCCTGACCCCCCATGTGGTCCTCCTGTGCAGCACCATGGATGGTTCCAGAATGAGGTAGGGGAGAGGTCTGCGCCTGGGGTCTCTCCCCCCAGAGGTCCACAGCCGGGCAGACTGTCCTGGTCTAGACGTGGTGTTTCAATGCGCCGTGGACACAGCCGCCATGTGGACTGATGTGAGCCAGGGATCAGAGAGAGAGCAACCCCTGTCACCTCTCAGACCCGAGGACCCCCAGAACCCAGCCAGCACTTACATTCAGGAGCAGCCCCACCTGGGGCAGCAGGCTCAGTCCTGTGACCCTCCCTACCTGAGCACAGCCTGTCCAAGTAGAACACCGGGCGGCACCTGACTGTAGTGGACCTTGCTTCCCGGGGACTCTGCACCTTCTAGCTGGGAACCACGATGGAGCCTCTCTGGCCACCAAGCCAAAGGCCACGGGGATCCCAGGCCTGAGAGGCCAGGTCTCCACCCCCTTGCCTCCGTTGCTTCTGTCAGTGTCACACCCTGACTGCCTCTGTCTCCCCCAGCTCGGCACAAGGGCAGCACCCATCAGACCTGCAGCACATACCGCCGACTGTAGGAGCCTCTCTGGCTGGGCGTGGCTATGTCCGCCCGCGCCCCCTTCCCCTGAGGTAGGACAGTAAAGCCGCAAGGTATGGTGACCTGAGCAGGACCCTGCTCCAGGGTCCATGAGAAGTCTCTTGCTGGATGACAGTCAAGAATTCTTGCACAATGACCCTGTGCTGTGAAGGCTGCCAGAGAGGAGACATATCTACAGAGACACTTGAGGGACCGGAGACATGGCTCAGGGCTTAAGACTGTGACTCCCAAGCAAAAGGACCTGGGTTCAGATCCCGGATCCCATGTAAACACTCCCGGCAGAAATGGCTGAGGCCAGCACTTCCAGCCCCAGAGGGCAAAGCCTAAGTACCCGGCACCACATGACCGGAGCAATAAGAAGGTAGAGCAATCCAGGGTGATTCCTGAAGTCACCTTTGACCTGCACAATCATACACAGTACCCTCATCTAACAGACACTACACACACACACACATACACACACACACACGAGAGAGAGAGAGAGCGAGAGAGAGAGAGAGAGAGAGAGAGAGAGAGAGAATCTTCAGTGGAGAATGCTAACAACCGTGCTTACGACTACATGACTGGATGATGCCCCCCCCCCCGCTGTCTGCTGAGAAATGTGGGAAGACTGGTTCACAGGGAGCATCTTGTCTTCCAGCACCCCGAGATCTAGAGTTTTACCCAATCGCCTGTGGTCCTGATGGCGCACTTCAGAAACACCCTGTGTTTTATTTACATTTCTTAATAACCCCTCGAAGGCAATAAAACTCAACCAAGCCCTGTGTGTGGCTGTCATAAAGATGAAATAACCGGCTGGCAAGATTTCTCAGTAGGTGAGGTGCCTGTGGCAAGCCAGGTGGTCTGAGTTTGGCCTCCAGGAGCCCACATGGTGGAAGAAGAGAACTGATTTCTACCTCCACCCATGCAGCATGGCACACACGTGTTCTGTCTCAATTTCAAAAAAAAGTTTATCTGTTTAAGAAAAGGAAGTATGCTCTTTGACCTTTTAAAATGTGTATGAGGCAAAGAGAGACAGCAACAGAGAGAGAGAGAGAGAGAGAGAGAGAGAGAGAGAGAGAGAGAGAGAGAGAATACATGCATGCCGTTGAGCTGTGCACGAACTGAAAGCAGAGAACACCTGGAGGTCATCTCAGCTCTGTCCTCCTGCCGCGTGGGCTTCCAGGGTCACAAGCAGGTTGCCAGGTTTGCTACCAGACGTCTTACTCACCTAACCTCACCAACTGCTTGGACATGTTTTATTCTTTTTCAGCATTCCTTTATTTCTTTTTTTCCCCATAATTTAGTGTGTGTGTGCGTGTGTGTGTGTGTCTCAGAGGGCACTGGGAGGGCCTGTGCAAGGCCAAGGGCAACTTCAGGAATCATCCTGGATTGCTTCTTCTTATTTTGCTTTGCTCTGCTCTGAGATTTCCCAGGCTTCGCCCTCAGGGCAGGAAGTGTAGGTTCCCCACCATTTCTTCCTGGAATTTTTATGTGGGATCTGGGATCTGAACCCAGGTCCTTCTTCTTAGGAATCTTAAATCTTGCAGAATCTTAAACTCTGAGCCATCTCTCCAGCCACAGTTCTTTTCTTTCTGTAACTGTGTTCTTGAATCTATGTTAAAACTATCATTTTGTACAATGGATTTTGGAGATGAAGAGGGGTACAGTGGGCAGCCGTGCTTGGCACCAAACCTGACACCCCAAGTGTGCTTCCCAGAGCCCACACAGGGGAAGGAAAGAATTAACTTCCACCTCCACATATGCATCTCTGCTTATTCCCCTCAACCACACACATACCACCTCGAAAATAATAATAAATAAAATAAACTCCAGCTCTGTTTCATACTGGTGTGTCCTGAAATTCCTTTCAAGTGGAGGATCTGGCTTCATCAGAGTGGGGGTCTGTGAAAAGACCCCCAGCTCAGTAGATGGCATCGCGGGCACCGGCTCACATGACAGTCCCTCCTCACGCACACCAGCGCTTCCTGCTCTTTCCACGATCCCGTGGCTCCGAGCTGTCGCCTGCTGTGTGGACCTTGGGCTGACCTTGAGTGACAGCAGGGGCAGGCTGGTCCCTGCCCCTGGCCACCTCCACTCCTCGGCCCAGGGAACCTGAGTCCCTCCAGCCGTGACGGGACCTAAGGATTTCTTCCCGGGCCCAGGGGACCGGCGTCCAGCATCTGTCCGCCTGTCCCGTCAAGGTGTGTGCCGGCGGGGACACAGCTGCGACCAGACAGGTCCCCTCCTGCAGCCAGCATCCCGCAGCGAGGTCGCCCTCAGCGCGTGGAGCCCCGGCTAACCTTCCAGGCTCCATCACACGTGGGCCTCGTTACAGAGGCGCCAAGCAGCAGGTCCCGCAGGTCCCAGTGCAGGCGGGACAATGACTCAGGAGCGCAGGACCCAGCGCTGCTGGCCGCGTGCCCGGGTCGCGCTCCTCCCGGCCTGGAGCTGCAGGTTCTGATCCCACAGGCAAGGTGGAGGAGGAAGAGCGGGCTCCATCCTTCCTTTCCACTCAGTGGGCGTCAAAGAACCCAGACGCTGCCCCTGCGCCCTCAGCGCCAGCGCCACCAGGCCCGCACTGGCGACCGGCGGTCCCGCCACAGCCCAGCTCTGACCTGCAGCCGGGCGGGACCCCGTGCACCTGCCTGCAGCACCCTGCTTCTAACCTGGGTGATTCCCGCGGCGAACGGCCGCCGCGAGGAGCGGGGTCCTCGAGGGGTGCAGCCGGGGGCCCCTCGCCTGGAAGGGCGGCCGTCCGCACGTCTCTGCCCACGGGCGCCAAACCTCTGCACGCCGCGGGCGGTCACTCCTCGCCGCTGTGCGGCTCCCGCCGCGTCCTCGGAGCTGCGCGAGCCGGGCGGACCCACTGCTGGGTCCCCCAGGAGCCCGAGGCTGAAAAGCCAGGGGGGCGGGGCCGAGGCCGGGGCAGCCCCGCCCCGTCCCTGGGGTTCCTAGGCGCCTGGGAAGGAGCCGGCTCTGGGAAGCCGCCTGATTTTCAGTAACTTCCCTGGACCGTACGCGGGTGTCAGAGTTTCTTGGTGAGCAGTCGCTGTTCGTTTGCATTAGAAACCTGCGTTCCTGCGAGCGCCGGAGGCCCAGGCCCGTCCCTGGGAGCCCTGGCTGAGGCTGGCGGCGCTGCAGGGTTTCTTCAGGGAGCGGGACCACCGGGGTTAACTAACTGCTAGATCTGGAGTCGCCTGCAGACAGGCCGATGCAGGAAGACCCGTCCTGACTGTGGCGGTCCCCACCCTGGGCAGGGGCGCCTGCGCGCAGATGGAGAAACCTGCCCTGCCCCGATGCTCTGCGCGTGTGACCCGCAGCCTCGGCTCCTGCGCCTGGGCTGAGAGCCGCAGCGACCCGCTCTCCCCCCACTTGCTGCGCCAGGGTCTTTTCTATCACCACAGCAAAGGAAACAGACAGGGAAGCAGGCGGATGCGCGGCCCTCGGTGGGCCCGGGTGCCCTGGACCTCTGGAGATGCCCCGGGCCAGGGGGCACCTCGGATGGAGCTGGGGAGGGCAGGAGGTCAGTCCCTGTGCTGGATGCAGGGGCCAGGAATCTAGGCTCAGACCGTGGGGTCCCCCCATACCCCCAGTGCCAGCACAAGCCAGAGAGGCCCAGATGGCCTGACCCCGTGTGCTCTGCCCCCCCAGCCCCAAGGCCACACACCAGGCACCAGCCCGCGCTACCCCCTGGCAGCGACCCTCAGCCAGGGCCTGGTGGCAGGGCACTGGCCATCGGGCTAGGGGAAGGCAGCTCAGGCGGAGGAGGCGTGAGTGTCCCCTGGCGAGGACCTCCAGGGGCAGCTGAGGAGCCCAGTCTGGCCCCCACGGTGGACTCCGTCAGCGCTTGGGTGGACATGCACTTCCTGGTCAAGTGCTCACACTGAAAGTGAAAGCGGCCTGTTCTTGTTTGGCTCCGGGGTCAGGCCCGCTGAGGGCTCCACAGTGACCTGACCATCTCCCTTTGGTCCCCACGTCCAGCAGGGGGCGTGTGTAGCCTGCCAGAGAGGTTCAGTGTGCACACGTTCCCGGGTCCAGCAAGTCTGTCTGGTGTGCACCGTGCTGTGTCCCCTCACGTCTGTCTTGGTCCTCCAGGGGCCTCGTGACGGACAGCAGATGGGGGCAGGGTCTGTGGCGTCTCGTGTCTGTCACGTCTGGATTTGCAGACTTGTGTCCTCCCGGTTCATTCAGCCTCTGTGGAGATTCCAGATGCGTCTGGAGGCTCATCTCCTACTGTCCCCACGGCTTCCTTCTTTCAGTTTCCGTTTTCATGTGTATGTGTACACAGGGTGCATGTATGTGTGTATGTTTTGTGTGTGCATATCCAAACACATATGCACATATACATTCATGAGTGTGGAGGTCTGAGATTGACACTGAAAATCACCTGAGATGACATTATTGTTTTGAGTCTAGGTCTCTACTTAAATCTCGAGTTCATTCACAGGGCCAGTGTGGTTAGCCAGCATGCCCTGGGGTCCCTGGGCTCTGCCTTCCCGGGCTGGACTCATTGGTGGCCCCGTCCGCCCAGCACTGACCAGGAATCTGAGGATGTGGGAGCTGAATTCCCAGTGAGATGCTGAGCCGGCTTCACTGCATGGGTTCCACTTTGGGGGGGGGCGGGTATATACCTTGCACATGTGTCCACGTGTGCGGGGAGGTCAGAGGGCAGCCTCAGCGGCCATCCCTCAGTCTCCATCTTGGCTTGGATCTTGCCAGCTGGATTGACAGGTAGGTCAGTGGCTCTCGGAAGCTCAAGTCTCTACCCTGGCAGCAGTGAGATTTCAATGCTCCCATGCGCAGCTTTTCTTTTTAGGAGGGTTTTGGGGTCTGTGGAACTTCTCCTGGGAATAGGCCACTAAACTGTCTATTCACCCCAGAAAGCGTTTTAATGAAAGACTAAAGGAAGAATTACACCAAGATCTAACTTGGTGGAACTGAGTTTTTAATTTTACTTCATTATTATTTTGTGTGATGCGTGTGTAGAAGAGGGCACGGAGGTACCTGCGGAGGCCCAAGGGTGCCTTTGGGAATCACCCTGGATTGCTCCACCTGTTTATTGCTTTGCTCACGTGGCGCCGGGGACCCAGGCTTTGCCCTCTGGGGCTGGAAGGGCAGGCTGCTGCCATTTCTGCCCAGCGTTTTTCTATGGGACCTGGGATCTGAACTCAGGTCCTTCTACTTGTGAGACAGTCTTAACCCCTGAGCCCTCTCTCTGGCCCCTCACTTTCTCGTTTCTTGTTTGGTTTTAGACCCACACATGGCCATTCCTCCCCATCATGGTAGACCGGGCCCTTGAACTGTCAGCAGGCTTCTTGTAGGTCGTTGCACTTTTCATCGGCGACCACATTTCCCAGGCAACCTGGTGTTTTCCTTGTTGGTTTATTATATTTGTATAAAGATTACAATCGAAGTGTTTATAAAGTATGGCATATCTGTAAAAAAAAATCCTTTTAACATCTATGTTAGGAAGAAAACATGGCCGTTGTACTGGAGACGAAACACTTGAGCGTGGTGGGAGCCCAGGAGGGGGCACTGCAGGCCCCCCCGCCTGTCCCTGAGAGCGTCTTGTGCACATTGTCTTGTCCCCTCTGACAGCGCTTACAAGTTCCCAGTGGAAGTTGACAGACTTGTGCCCAATCTCGAGCGCTGCTAAGACAGGTGTGTGCTCCAGGCTCCACTGACGAAGCTGTGTGTCCAGCCCTCTTCCATGCTGTGTGGACTAGAGATGGGGGGAAGACCCCTGGAGGAGGCAGGGATGGATCCTGGGGCTACAGGGCCCAGTTCATCCTCTTGTCCCCATGGGAGTGGCCAAGAGACACCCCAACTTTTCCAGCTCCCGCCCTTCCCGCAGTGAGGCGCTGATCAATGGCTCCACCGTCCTTTGTCCAGGCCCGGGGGCCCCTGTGCCCAGCAAATCCGAGGGTCATGCCAAGTGGCCGAAGTGCTCCATGACAGCTGGGGACAGGAGGGACACGGAGGTTCTGGTGGGCTCCAGGTACCCGGAACAGGATCAGTCCATCTCAGATGGTCTTGCTGTAAAATCCCTCTGCAGGGGGTTCCGGTCAGCTGTCTACGAGCCCCAGGGCTCAGAACCTCCTCCTCTGGACAGGGGGCGAGGAAGAGGAAGAGGCCTGGGCTCAGGCCCGTGTGCAGCTCACACACTTAGCAAGTCACACCCAGACACCCCTCCAAGTATCACATCCATGCATAGGCAGTCAGTAGGTCACACACACAGGAATGTTCACTCTCACTCTGACAGCCCCACCACAGGGTCAGGGTCTGAGCCCTCTTCCAAAGCATCTAGATCAGACAGACAAGCTCCAGGGGCCCTAGAAGAATAAAGACTGAAGACCCTGAGCTGCCCTCCAGAGTGTCCCCAGGTCAAAACGAGGACTTGGGATCACAGGGTCTTGTGAGCCTGGCCCAAGTCAGGGCTGTGCTGTCAGGTGCAGTGGGTTGGTTTCTAAGGGAAGACATGCTGCCTGGGACTTGTGCTGCCCCCACGGTTCTCCTGAGCCCCCGTGGGAACAGAGCTCAGGTGGGGGGACCTCAGGGCAGCATTGGTGGGGGCCCCAGGGAGACCTCCACCCGTCCTCCGCTCGGGCACTGGGGCTCCTACCTGCAGGAGCCGCTGCAAAGGGCGCCGGTGATATAGCACCAGCACCAGCACCAGCACTGCAAGCCCCAGAATCGAGCCAACAACCACGACTGCGGTGACGGGCCGGGACCTGGCTCCTGTGTGAGAGCGCATGGTCTTGAATTCTGAAATGGGTCACCAAAGGTCAGGGGCGGCATTCGCCCCACTGGGTGTCATCTCGTCCCTCGCCGGGTCACATCCTTCCACCCCGGCTCTCACACGCCGCCTTCTGCTCCCCTCACCCCTCCTGGGCTGTGATGCCTGCTAGGGGAGGAGGGAGCGCAAAGGCTGAGGGGTGCCGGGCGCCAGCAGGCCAGCCTGAGTCCTGAGAAGCCTGGGTGGGGTTTGCACCTACCCCCTGGAGACGTGGACAGTTCCAGGTCTGGGAGCTGCTCCTCGTCCTCGGGCTCTGCCAAGAGGTGCGCCATCAGGTTGAGGGCGCCCGGCTCCTCCAGCCCTGCCCGCTGGAGCCTGCCGGCTCCCTGGTGCCAGGAGGCAGCTCTGGCCTCCAGGGGCTCAGGCGAGGGGGAGGCTGGAGGGAGGGGCGGAGGCTGCAGGGATTTTGTAGGGATGGGAAAGGTGGGGCAGGGAGTGGGTCTCAGGCCAGGAGAGGTCCATTGTGGATACAGCGGGGATGGGGACGGGCACCAAGGGGTGCACTGGACCCTAAGGAGGCCTGGGGGGAACTGGAGGGGTGCAGGGGATGGAAGTCTTTGGCAGTGACTTCCACACAAAAGGTGAGGTAGGGAGTGGGAGGGCGGCAGGAAGGGGGCTGCGGAGGGAGGTGGGGGGGTGTGGGCAGTCAGAGGGGCAGATTGGAGGGAGGCTGCTCTTGGGTTCTTGCTGTGGTCTGGAAGCCAAGTGTCTGCCCACCTCCCAAGTACTGGGATTGCAAGATGCATTGCTACGTCTGGCCAGAGCTTCCTGAAGTACACAGAGGCCACGGCAAGCCTCGTGATGGAAGCAGGCTGCCAAGGAGCCCTGAGCCTGGGGCCCCACTCTGTGGTCACCTCCCCTTCAGCTGAGGAGTGACCGCAGCCACAGTCCTCTGAGTGACCTCAATGGTAGACAGGGTCTGACCGTCTGAGGCCAGATACGACCAGGGTTTTTGGGAGCCTCGCAGAACACAGAGAGATGGGGTGAAATTTCACCCCACTTGGTATGTGAGAGGTTTGTATTGGCAGGAGAAATGGATGCACGAGCCCCGATGCCTCCTGCCCCCCCGGACGGACTTCTGTCCTGGATGAATAAGCTCCTTCTCACACCCTGGGACCCGCTGAGCTCCTTTGGAGCACAGCGTTTGTCTCCCTCGGGATCCTTCTAGCTCACAGGCTGTTAGCGCTCACCCCGCGGCCACGCTCCACGCGCCCCCTTAAAGCGTCTTCATACCCTGACTCCCCATCCCCCCTCACCTGAAACATTCAGGCTAATGTTTATGTTGCTTCTCTGGCGTCCGTGCAGATGCCACCGGTACTGCCCAGCCTGGTCATCCCGGGCGGCTTCGATCACCAGCTGGGCGTGGCCTCCTTCGATGTGCAGCTGCCACCCGTCAAGAGAGAAGTGTCCTGGGGGCACCTCGCTGAAGATGGTCCTGCCCTCTCCGAGTTTTTTCAGCTCGATGGAGACATCGATGAAGGCGTTGGAGATGTTGCAGGTCAGCACGGCTCGCTGGCCCCTGTGCACAGACACCACGCCCCGGGTGCAGGAGGGGCGGTCCCAGTCTGTGGAGAGTATGGGCACGGATGTGTGCAGGCAGAGTCTGGGGACACTGGCTCACTGGCACCCCAAATCGGGGGCCGATAGATGTCAAGACTATCAAGGGACGGTTTGAGCTATTTCAACATTGATCTGATCCAAGACACCCTGTGCTCCACTCTAGCTGGCCAGAACGTCCGAAAGGCTCAGGCAATGCCGAGGCTGCCGGACCAGGCTGGGCGGGCCAACAGGACAGCAGGTACACAGTCTCTCTGTGAACCTCCTTCCGCAGGAAGCAGCCCAGCTTGATCTTCAATCAGTGCCCTGACGGTGACCTCAGGCACTCTGGCCCCTGCGGTGCTGTCCTGGGGGACTTGCCCTTCTGCGGCCCTGGCCCCTGCGGTGCTGTCCTGGGGTGCACGGACTTGCCCTTCTGCGGCCCTGGCCCCTGCGGTGCTGTCCTGGGGTGCATGGACTTGCCCTTCTGCGGCCCTGGGCCCCTGTGGTGCTGTCCTGGGCTGCATGGGACTTGCCCTTCTGCGGCCCTGGGCATCAGCCGTGCTTCCCTTCTTGACAGCCGGGTCTGCTGAGTGTCACCAGCGGTCCTGACCCGAGTCGCCCCTTCCCCTGCGGCCTAGACCGCCGCCCTGGAGGAGCACTGAGACCTACCAGTATTCTGAGCAGTCAGCGAGGCGGCCAGCAGCAGGAAGCTCCCGAGAACACTGGAAACGAGGTCAGGGGATGCTAAGGGGCAGGTCAGCATGATGTGCTGGGGGACAGGAGGCCTCCGTCTCGGGACGGCGTCTGGAGGAAGGAAAGTGCCCGGTCAGAGTCCGGACGGCCGCCTCCATGGCCGGCAGGAGCAGCCCCAGGCTGGCCAGGGGCGGGCGGACCAGAGCTTCTCCCGACCAGTCCTTCCCATGATGCCTGTGTCTCTCAGGACCCTCAGCCACTAGTGCTCTGCCCTGGTCTTGGCGAGTGTGTGGCAGGATGGGCCACACACAGGAAGGAAGGAAGCCTGTCATCGTTGGATACAGGTGTCAACTTGAGGGTGGAGGGTTCGAGCTCTGGGCTCACCTGTAGAGAATTAGTAGAGTTAAGCCCAAGCAAGCCTACAGGAGATTGTCTAGTGGACGGGGACGGCTCAGCCCACGGCAGAGGGACTAGTCCCCAGGCAGGCGAATACAATGGAGAGCGCTGGGTAAGGAAATGGGCAGCCTTCTGTATGTTGGCCAAATACGCTGGTCTGGCAAGTGAGGATCGTCTCTCTGAACAGTCACGTGGATTTGTATGGCCAGTTCCTCAGCCCTTGGGGCTGTGGGCTTCCTCTTCAGGGGTGTAGTCTGTCCGTACTAGTCACAGTGCCCAGGCTGCACTTCCTACAGGGTCCTGTCACAAGGAAGAGTTTACTTTTTCACATTTATTATATTCACTTAACATCTTGCTCTGGGGCCCAGATGCACCTCGAACTTGGTAATCCTTCTGCTTCAGCCCCCGAATGCAGCGCTGTGCCTGGGTAATTCGTAGCAGCAGGCTCAGAAAGTGTAAGGGGCTTCCAGGTACCCCCGCAGAACTCGGCCCTAACCTGTCCTGATGCTGATGTCTGCTGTCAGTTGACGCGGATCACAGCAGGCAGACTCACAATGGGTCACAGCAGACAGACTCACAATGCACAGTCGATTCTCTCTGCTGTGAGACCTTCTTGGCCTCTGAGGATGTTGACCCCTCCATGTGCCGCCACACAGCTGGTCCAATCCAGAGCATCTGCTCAGGCCTCGTCCCATTTTAGCCCGACAGCCACTGACCCTTCCTCTTCAGTTTGGGCCCTGTGGTCTGGTTGCTCCTGACCGTCCCTTTCATTTGCAGGACAGGTGGACGGCTGAGAGCAATGGGGACTTTAACGGACCGAGTCCAGGAACCTGGAGCTTGGCAGGCAGGAGCCTCGGGCGGTGGCTCGGGGCAGCCGTGGAGTAAGGCAGGTACAGCGCCGTCTCCGCCAGCAGGAAGCATGACTCTGATCTTGGGCCAGGGGCGTGGAGCCTGCACCCAGCACAAGCTCCGCCCCATCCTGACCCGCGTCCACTCCCAACATGTCCCTGCCCCACTGGGAAATGGCTCCAAGAAGGGGGAGAGGGGTCCCCTCCCCCACTGTCACGCCCGGTCCTCCAGGTTGAAGGCACCAGGTGGATGTCTGATCCCGGCTGTGGGCTCCAGGACGGTGGATGTCTGTGCATTGAGGACATGTCTCCAGTCAGGCACGTCTGCAAGCCCAGGCCCTTGGAGGCAGGAGAACCAGCCAAGGAAAGTAAGAGGCAGGCTGGGGGGAGCCTTGACCTGCTGCTCCATCCTAGGGATGCTGAGGCAGGGGGATTGCCACCCTGGGCTGCTGAGTGGGGTGCTCTCTCACTCCCCTCCCCACAAAACGTGATGTCAGAAGCTCTGAAAGACACGGGCCGAGAGGAACCAGAAGCACATGGAGCCCGCTTTTCATGCGTGTCCTGTGCACGCATGGTCACACACGTGTGCACTAGTGGGATCCTTTTGGGGCGTCAATCGCTGTCATAGACCCTTCCTGTTCTTTGCCTCTCCCTGAGTAACTTCTGCCTTATTTGGAAAGGCTATTGTAGTGTCAGTAGCCTGGATGAGGGCCCCCTGGAGTGGGTACACATGCACACGGGCGTGCATCCTTGCACACACATGTGCATCCTTGTGCACATGCACACACGTACCTTTGACACACACACATGCATCCTTATACCCACATGCACCCTGAACCCTTGCACACTCACAGGCATCCTTATACCCCCATGCACCCTGAACCCTTGCACACTCACAGGCATCCTTATACCCACATGCACCCTGAACCCTTGCACACTCACATGCATCCTTGCACAGGCAAGTGAACACACGCCCTTGCATGTGCACGAACCCTTGCACACTCACGTGCATGGATATTTACTAAATTCTCAAATCTTCCTGGAACTTACTCTGCAAATGGGAAGTGAGAAGATCCATCCGCCTTCTCCCAAAAGGGCAGCAGGTCCTGGGACCCTGGTTAAGTAGGACCGGCTGTCCCAGGACACCCAGAACCCTTGTTCTTAGGTACCTGTGGCCCTGTTGTGGGCATCCACCCACCGAAATGTCAGTAAGCATCTTTAACGTAACTTAACACCTGGTCAGACAGGTTTTTATCTTCCCCCGGATCTGTTTTCCAGTTAGAACAGTAAGTTTACTGGCACCTACTCTGCATCCCTGGAGGAGGATTGCAGCTACATAGGAAGGAATTTCAACATATGGCACAGAGAAAATAATCTATGTGACGTCAAGGCAGAGGTGAGACCGATACCTCCACAAGCCCAGGGAGCCTCTTGCACCCTGGCCAAGGACGGACCCTGCCCAGACAAGGACGGAGCCTCCCAGAGCCGCAGCGTGCAGAGCTGGATCCTGGCCTCCCCCTCTGGCGTGCAGGACCGCGGAGAATAGGTCCTCCCAGCTTGAGCCGTGTACTGGCGGTCACTTGCTCTGCAGACCCAGCGCTCAGTGGTCCTGTCCTGTGCATCCGCCCACCACAATGTTCAGTGAACGCCATTAACCTGACTTAACACCTGGCTGGACAGGTTTTCATCTTCCTCCAGACTTATCTTCCAGCACATTTCTCTTCGACCAGGAGTTTGCCAGAACCTATTCTGTACCGACAATGCTTTTCAATGCTCTCCACCTCTGCTCCTCGCTGAGGTCCACACCCAGCTCACAGCCTCCAGGTTGCTGCGAACCTGCGGTGTGGAAACCTGGAAAGAGGTAATGGCAGCTCCTTGAGGAAGCTTTCTGCCTCAGGCAAGATCTGCCCGCACGGTCCCTGCAAGTGTTTCGAAACACTTTCTCTAATCTGGGAGGTTCTTCCCCAGTACACCTCCCAGGGGCCTCACTGACCATGCCCAGCTCTGAGCACAGCTGCAGAGGGCGCTGTCCCACCCCCGCACGGGGCTGCGTCTCATATTAACCTGGGGTCAGACCGCTTGACCGCCTGCCTGCTGGAGGAAGCCCCGGGCAGCCACTGCACTTCTTTCCTACCAGGCCCGGCCCAGAAGGGGCAGCCTCGGGCAGAGTCGGTAGTGGGGGAGGGGACAGCACAGGGCCCCTGGCCTGGGACAGGGGTCCTGCTGGGACGCAGACTGCACAGACTCAGCACCTATGTGTTGTGTCCCTTGGGGTTTAGAAGCCCCTCTGCCTGCGCAGTATCTAGGGTCACTGACCATCCTGTGGTGACCTGGGCTTCTTTGGGTCTTGCCTCCTTTTCGGGGTCCCTGGACGAGGTCAGGGACATCACCTTTGTCCTTGACCAACAGTGGACATCCACTTTTGGCCAGAGCCGCAGGCTCTTTGTTGCCCAAAGACATTTCTACAGTTGGGAGGTACACCCAAGTGCCCCCATTCCAGGCGTGGGGGCAGATGAGACCTTCCTGGAGGCGTTGTGAGCGGACATCCTGGAGGGCCAGCCCTGAGCAGAACACACTGCAGCTGTCCCCCCACCCCACCGCCCATGCCCCGGGGAATTGGGGTAACCTGGCTGTGACCAGCAGAGCAGCTGGCCCTGCCTGGAGCCCACGACCTCTCCTGTCCTCTCCCTGCCTGGAGCCCACTGTCAAGTTCTCCTGGACATCAGGTTATGCCCTTGCCAGAGAGGTGACAGAGGCTGCAGATGATTAACTTGAGGGCAGGGGGTGGATCAGAAAAGTGCCGTTAAAAATGAAGGGGAGGGGGAGGGGCAGCCAAGCGCCAGAGCCCGGGCGCAGGGTCTTGGTGAGAGCACGTGGGTATGTGGAACTGACCACAAGAGTTCACCTGCAGCTGCAAGAACTCAACCTCGGGCTGTCAGACTGAGTGGGAACCCCGCGCAGGTGGGTGAGTGCGTTTTGCTTGCTGGAAGCGCTGGAGTGCAGCGCCCACCCTGCATCCTGTAGCTCCCCCCATTTGTGGTCAGAGGACAGGGGAGAGGGGGGCTCCCTTCCACTCAGCGAAGCCTGGAGAAGTGAGCCTGCTGCTTGCGCCCACCACACCCTCGTCCGAGAGGCCTGTTTGAACAGACGCCACCCGCCAAGCGCCCACTGCCCACTGCCCACTGCCGGGCGCCCCACAACCCTGACCTGGCCAACAGCCGACTCTTCATGCTCAGCCTTTCTCTGAGGAAAGCGGCAGCCAGCAAAGTGAGGACCCCCAGAGGGGCTGCAGCCGGGGACATCCACGCCTCCAGTCCCATCTGCGCCCACGGGGCGCCAAGCACACCCGGTGTGCGCCGTCCTCACTCCTGCAGGTCGCTTACCTGCTCCACCTGAGCCCGGGACACCGCTACCCCTGCGACCACAGATGTTTGAGCTGCAGCTCAGAGAAACCGAAAGAGGGAGGGCTGGGAGGAGACTTTCTGGGCTGTCTCGGCTCGGAGGAAACAGGCTGTGGGAAGCCGCCCAACTTTCAGGAACCTCCAGTCTCCATGGATTGTGGTGTCAATCAATAGTAATTTCATTAGCACCACGTGTGGATCAGCCAGTGTGCGCTGACCAGATTAAAGTGTGGTCAGATGCATTAGTGTATTTTGTTAGGAGCTCTGCCCCAGCCTTTCACCACACAAGCACAGGGGGAGGGGGGCGGGGAGGCTCCTTTTCCAGGAAAGCCCCGGTCCAGGCTGTGGTTGCTTTAGGGCTCAGGTCTGCTTTTTGGAGGACGGGGTCCGCAGACATCCTCTGCACAGACGCACCGAGCAGAGCTGGTTGGCACTGGTTGAGCCGGGCAGGGCAGGTTGGTCCAGACATGGGATGTGTGTCGGGAATATAGCGATCAGGGCACGGTGGGAGGTGGTGGGGGACGCCAGGACTGACGTCCCTTGTCGACCCACACGATGAAGCACTAGGGACACATTCCGCAGGTCCCCATCGGGCCCTTGCACATTGTGGATGCGGCAGCTACAGGTGACCCTCACCTTGCAGGTGACCCTCACCCTGCACGTCCTGCACTCAACCCTCTGTCGGGCTTTGGGACCTGCCTGTCATGAGGACCGAGGTGAGAAGCCCTTTGATAGGTCAGCAGAGACCCCGTCTCGCAGTGACCAGAAGGCAAAGCTGCTCTGGCTCCAACCCCGGAGCCCCACGGACACCTTGCAGGCGAAGGCGCCATCTTGCTGCCCACTCGCGCTGTCCCACCCCACCGGCCACAGTGCTCTTGAAGCTCCACCCTCCTCGGGGGTGAGCCCCCCACCCTGCGAACTGACACATGCACAACAATGAGGGGGCGTTTACAACCATAGGAGGCCCCTGGGGAAAGATTCGCTTTGAGTCAATGCTGGTCTGGGACCACCCTTCCATCCTGAGTGGGCTGAGGCTGGGATGAAGCTGCATTTCCATGAGAGTGGGGTACACTGGGTGAGGCCTGAGCCCCAGGATGACTCTCTGGATATAGCAGTCACTCTTCTCAGACACTCATGAGGGAGGTGAGGAAGACCCGTCCTGACTGTGGCGGTCCCCACCCTGGCGGCGCCTGCGCGCAGATGGAGAAACCTGCCCTGCCCCGATGCTCTGCGCGTGTGACCCGCAGCCTCGGCTCCTGCGCCTGGGCTGAGAGCCGCAGCGACCCGCTCTCCCCCCACTTGCTGCGCCAGGGTCTTTTCTATCAACACAGCAAAGGAAACAGACAGGGAAGCAGGCGGATGCGCAGCCCACCGGGCGCCCTGGACCTCTGGGGATGCCCTGGGCCAGGGGGCACCTCGGATGGAGCTGGGGAGGGCAGGAGGTCAGTCCCTGTGCTGGATGCAGGGGCCAGGAATCTAGGCTCAGACCGTGGGGTCCCCCCACACCTCCAATGCCAGCACAAGCCAGAGAGGCCCAGATGGCCTGATCCCGTGTTCTCTGCCCCCCCCCCCGGCCCCAAGGCCACACACCAGGCACCAGCCCCTGCTTCCCTGTGGCAGGGACCCTCAGCCAGGGCCTGGTGGCAGGACACTGGCCATCGGGCTAGGGAAAGGCAGCTCAGGCGGAGGAGGGGTGAGTGTCCCCTGGCGAGGGCCTCGAGGGGCAGCTGAGGAGCCCAGTCTGGCCCCCACGGTGGACTCTGTCAGCGCTTGGGTGGACATGCACTTCCTGGTCAAGTGCTCACACTGAAAGTGAAAGCGGCCGTTTATACTGGTCTAGCTGAAGCTCCTGGCCGGCCATTGCTCTTACTGAAATTCCATTCAATATGTCCCGCCCAGCATGAAGACCTGAGAACCTGCCCTGGGGCTGGGAAATGTGCAAAGTGGATAGCGGAGCGCAGAGACAGAAAGATCAGCACAGTTGGCCGGGACGGTAGGAAATCCCATCACCTCCCAAGGGGTGGTACGAAGACGCGGACCAGTTCCTTCCGACTCATAATCAGGAGGCTGGGCCTCTGTATGCAAATCTAGGTATGAGACTTCTGATTGGTAGAAAGGAGAGGCAGAGTTATAGGAAGGCTTTCCCAGTATTGCAATTCGCCTGTGTGGTTGTAGATAAATCACCATCAAATGGCTTAAGGGAACAAGGGGTTTATTTCCTTACGACAATCCAGTTACAGTTCACCTATTCAGGGGCTAGTCCCACCCCCCAGGGGCTGGGCCTTCCCCAGCAGCTAGACAATCTCCTGCAGGTTTGCTCTGGGCTTAACCCAACCACTGATCCTCCACAAACGTGCCCACAGCTCAAACCCTCAACTGTCCAGTTGGCACCTGTGCCTGACTGTGTTTCTAGTGTGTTCTTGCACTGCCGCCTGGGAGCCAGAGAATCGAATCCTTCCAGATCTTCAGCACGGGCCAGAGAGACAGCTTCGTACGTGAGCCATTTCCAGGCGAGCAGGAACCCCAAGGTCTCAAGCAGTGGCCTTGCTACAATTGGGGCTCCAGGAAGCACCGGTGGGTTTGACGCCAGCAGCCTCTGTGCTTCCGTTTTTTTCCATGAAAGTCCATGATTGTAATTCCTGCCGGCTTTTCCTGCTTTCTGTCTGGTAGTGAGATCCCATCGCTTTCCATGAATAGTCGTTCGGAAACGCTGAGGTCAGGACCATTAGGTGTCTACCGTGACCTGACTGTCCCCAGTGTCCAGCAGGTGATGCGACGTGTGTTTTGCCTGCCAGAGATTCCATGTGCACACACAGGCCCCAGGTCTGGCATGTCTGTCCAGCGTGTGCACGGGGCTGGGCATCTACAGGTGGGCACGGCCGTGTGTCTTGTCCTCCAGGGTCTTGCGCTGCGTGCGCTGGATGGCAGGTTCCTGGGCGGGGACTGCGGATCTCATGTGCATCATTCCTGGGATCTGCAGGGAGTTGTGTCTGCCGAGTTCATTCACAATTTCCTCAGCAGCATGAGATTTCAGACGCGCTCATCTCCTCCCCCGACGTCCGTGGCTTTGGTCTGCGCGTTCCTGTGTCTTTGAGGCTCGTTGGGGTTGTGTGAATGGCTCCTTGATCACGTGTGGGATCATCCGCAGCCGTGACCTTGAGCTCTGTGCGTGTTCCTTGCCTGGGAAGCAGCTCCGCAGACATCCCCGTTCCAGCCTAGACGGACCGCTGTGAAGGAGCAGCAGCCTCGGCTCCTCCCAGAGACCCCCCTCCAGCGATGCGGGGGTTGTCTGCCTGCTTGTGTGTTTGCTTGTTTTAGCCACGAGGTCTCAGTAGAGCAGGCTGGCCCCGGGGGAATGTGTTACTGAGAATGAGCTGGGTTGCTCGCCCCCCTGCCTCCGCCTCCCAAGTGCTAAGGGTGCAGGAGAGGGATCTTTACTCGGCTCGAAAACCAGTGACCAGACCTTGATCCCTGGCAGCCTGCATGGGAGAGGAGCGAGCTGACATCTGGAGGGCGTCCTCTGCTCCGAGGGTGCATGCGTGCCCGCCGTGCCCTCCGTGCCCTCTCCCTCTGTCTCTCTCTGTCTCTAAGTGATTAAGGTTGGTCTCTGGGTAGCGCACAAGGGATTGTCTTGATTGCATGACAGATATGAAGACCAGTCCCTGCAAGGCGGGCTCAGGACTGTAAAGTGGAAGCGAGCTGAGTACTACCAAGAACCAACCATGTGCACGCTCCTGCTGGGGTGTAATGTGACAGTTTCCTCTCCGCCCTGCCGGCTGCAGTGAAACATCTTCTTCCCCTTAGCTGCTAAGGTTGGATGGATACTTAGTTGCAGCAACAGAAGATGGGACTGACACACTGTAACAGCTGTGAGTGTGAAGTCCAGAGGGAAACAGACTGAGGCCCTCTCTGAAAAAAGAAAAAGAAGGGCTGGTGAGATGGCTCAGGGGTAAAGACTCTGCCTCACAAGCAGAAGGGCCTGAGTTCAGATCAGGGACCCACTTAAAAATGCCAGCTGCAAATGGCAGGTGGGTGAGGTAGGGGGCTATACTTCCAGCCTTGGAAAGTAGAGCCTAAGAAACTCCAGGGCAAAGCAAAAAGCAGGTAGAGCAATCTAGGGTGATTCCTGAAGCCAGCCTTGGGCCTCTGCAGGCAGACATACCATGCCTTCAGAGAGAGCGAGTGAGAGAGCGAGAGAGAGAGAGAGAGAGAGAGAGAGAGAGAGAGAGAGAGAGAGAGATTCTTGCAAAAAGATAAATGGCTCTGTAAGATCCACTCCTCGAGTCTCAGCCTCTCTGGGTGATGGATCCAATCGTCTCTTCCTTACTGCTTTGCTCTTTGCTTTTGTGTGTGTGTCTCACGTTGTTGCTCGAGACTCAGTCTCGTGATGCAGCCCTGGCTGGCCTGGGACCTGCTGTACATCTTGAACTCTGGGACAATGTCTCTGCTCCCTAGCGATAAGACCAAAGGCTTTGCCACACCCAGCTCTGAGTGGCTGTGCGTTACTGACAGTGTGACTGACCTCTGCAGCAAGAAAGACGCCTGTGCCCCTCCCTCGGCTCTCAGCTACTGAACAGATGAGCTCACGGTGGACTCTGGCCTGGAGCGGCCAGAGCGCGCCTGTCTCCCCGCAGGAGACCACAGAGTTCTGACAACTCGCTGGACTGCCTGGGGGGGGAGCCGAGGGCTCGTGGGCGGGACCACGCCTCCACCAGAGCGCTTAGCCTGCACATCTCTGGTTCTCTGCTCCCACCTAAACTTCGGGTCGGGGCGCTGGGGTGGGCAGGGTGCGTGGGTGACTCTGCACTTCTTTGTTCCTCTTCCCAGTGTGGCTGCTACGAGCACATTTCTACTTTAACTGACTTCTTTATCCATTTCCATGCGTGATTGTCTACAGGGCGCGTGTGCACGTGTGTGTAAGTGCGGGCGTGTGTGCGTATGTGTGTGCACCACTGGTGGGGCTGGTCTGGGGCCCTGGTTTTCTCTGGTGGTTCCGTCTCTGTCTTCAGAGGCTGGAATCACACGGGCCACTCATCAATTACACGGATCTGAATGCTGATCCTTTAGCTTGTGAGGGGAGAAGAGCGTTAACCACTGAGCCTTCTCCTCAGCCCTTTCTCTACCCTTTAGCTGACATTTTGGAGGTGAAGCTCAGGTTGTCAGCTGACATTTTAGGGGTGAAGCTTGGGTTGTCAGCTTGGCCCCCGGAGCTTAGCCTCTGACTCTAGCAACTCCAGCCACACGAGAAGGTGCCTCACGTTCTAACGGGACCTGGAAGTTACCCACCTTGTGTTCTGCCTCTGCAGGCTTGAAGGGTCCTTGAGAGTGTTGTGAACATCCTGCACCAGAAACAGACACGGGCAAGCCTGCGTCTCTCATAATGTAAGAATTTTTAATTTTTGAATATTTTTAGTTACTCGTTCATGAGAGAGAGAGAGGCGCATGCAGGCAACACATTGGCTTCTGGGGATCGAGCTCAAGTTGCCAGGTTTGCAAGCGGACCCCTTTGCCTGTAATCTGGCTCCCGAACCCCAGAGATGATTGAATGACAATAACGTGAGTGAATTCAGTTTTGCTGGCAGCATTTTGTCCAGTAATCTTAATTTCCTTTGGTAGGTGGAGGGAACAAGCACAAGTCCATTTACTCCACTCCTGGGTGCTGAGATTAAGTCCTCTCGACCATGCAGGACCCTTTCACATCTGCATGTGCACATACTGCAGAAATGGCCGCAAAGGGCTGGAGAAGCCTCACGGGGAAGGTCAGGCACAGGCAGAAGCAGCCCTGGGGTGGCTGGGAGCCACCGAGGTGCACGGTCTGGCTACAGGCAGAGCCAAGCTGCAGCGGCACAGGACGGAGCTGCAGCAGCAGTGGGCAGCGGATGGGGTCTGGCCACAAGGAGCTCTGCCTGTGGGTCCCTTGAAGACCTCGCTGGACGGGTGACCGACAGGAGGTGGCTCCACTGCCGTCACGGCGCTAGACAGTCCCACACCGTACTGTCACGGGCCCAAGCGTGTGCGCATGTTCAGCCTGCGTTTCCTAACCTCTTCTTTAACACAGAGGTGGCATTGTGGTTACTTTTCTTTCTGTTGCCGAGAGACAATACTTACTACTTAAAGGGAGAAAGGCGAACTATCCCATCTATTCCGCTTATGGTTCCAGAAGGGAGAGGGTTTCCCGGCCTGAGGCGGGGACAGGAGGATAGTTCGGGTCACAACAGCCATCAGGGAGGCAGACGAACAGAAACAAAAGCAGGATCCGGCTTCCAACTTCAAGGCCTGTGACCTGCCTTCCCCGCAAGGCTCCACCTGCGGAAGGTACCAGGACCTTCCCAAACACCACCTAAGGATTCAAACACGCCACCTGTGCGGGGGCGCACATCAAACCATGGTTTTATTAAAAGTTACTTTCTAGTGTTTGGGAGGGGGGGAGGGGATCACATGGAGGTGAGAGGGCACCTCGCCTGCAGTCGCTCTGTCTACGCGGCCCCAGGGATTACTCAGGTCACCAGGTCAGCGCACCTGAGCCTTTATGGAGCCTCTACTGCTGAACTACCTGGCAGCCCCACTTTTAATGTGAATTTTAAACACAGTGACAAAGAGAAAGAATGAGGGTGTTGGTGAGAAACGAAGTCATTTCCAAGAATGCGTGGGTTTGTGTTTATGTCAGAGAATTGCCTTTCCTTGTCTTTATGACTGCGCGTGCACCGCTGCACTGCGTCGCAAAGCTCTTAGCTTCCAGAGTCTGAGGAGCCTACATGAGATCGCAGGGTCCCTACGGGGTGCCTGGCAGGAGGCAGGAAGCGAGATGCTTCCAGGTAGGCAGTTGCTCTCCTACAACACCGTAAGCAACCAGTCTAGGGGAGAAGGAGAGATGGTTCCGAGAGGAGATGCAGTTTGTCGTGGTGGAAATCGCAAAGCGGATGCCATGGTTGGAAGCAGAAGCAGGAGGCTGGTTCAGGTCACCGCTGCCCACCGCCAAGTAGAGAGCACACGTGAGCCCAGAGGAGTCTGGGTTAGAGCAGCAAACCCCAAAGGCCGTCCCCAGACATGACAGTTTCTTCCAGCAAGATTCCGCCTATTAAAGATGCCACAACCTTCCCGAACGTTAAGAACATGAACGACAGCCCAGAATGCTAAGGGTCCTTACACGTGAGTCTGTGTGTGTGTCAAACCACGACAAAAATATTTTCAAACACGTTTTATTTAAGAGAGAGAGAGAGGGAAGGCGCATGCGCGCCATGGTACGTGGATGGACAGCTTTCAGGAGTCACTTCTCTTCTGTCTCGTGACTGTCCAGATCGAATGCAGGTGTCCGGCGTGTGAAGCAAGCATCTACCTGCAGAGCTATCTTGCTGGCCTCATAGTCTTGTTTTTGATTTCCAGAAAATGGTTTCGGAAAAGTAAAAAGACCCTCCTCAAGGTCACGATATTCAGCCCTACGCCTGGTTCTGGCTAATTCAACGCAAACTCTGAACGATGGAGGGAAGACTGTCCCCGTGTCGCCAGACTCCAGCGCACATCTGCTCACTTCGGGAATTCTTGACCGGTTCCGAAGCGAGGACGTCCTTTTCTTCCCAGGTCCCCCCACATCAGGGTCCACGGGACAGTGAAGGGAGGAATGGGATTGGGAAGGATCACAGCTTCTATGGGATCTTGGAAGAGAACAAGCGGTTTCTTTCTTGGGGTGACCATCAGGACTCGAGTAGCTAAGAATCATCAAGGCAGGAACTAGCACCCGCAGTGCCTCGACCTCTGCTGCCTCCTCATCATAACTGCACAGTTTTTCCTGATTCTTTGCCGTTTGACCTCTTCGATCCACAGCATCTGCAGTACAGGATGACAAGGACTGCGGCTTTTTTTTTTTTTATTCAACTGTGCATGTGTGTGTGTGTGTGTGTGTGTGTGTGTGTGTGTGTAGAACCACGGGCGAATTCGGGAACCACCATGGACCGCCTCCACCTCCTCCTTGTTTACTCTGCCTCAGAATTCACAGGCTCCGCCCTACCAGGACCAGAAGCGCAGGCCGCCCCTGCTTCTGCCCGGCGTCTATACATGGGGTCTAGGATCCGGACTCAGGACCTTCCTTCTGCCTGCAAGGCAGAGGCTTAACCCCTGAGCTACTTCTCCAGCCCCAGGACTGCGGCTTTCTAAAGGCCTGTGGTTATCTGTAGACATTCAGGCTGCACCAAGTGGTGCCCCTGAGGATGGGGCTGTATGCTGGACCCTGGCAGCCTTGAGTTTCCCCATCTTTGAGAGACGGCCTCTTGTTGCTGGGTTTTCATGGTAAAAGTCTGGACTCTGGCAGTCCCAACAAGTTACACCCCCCTGTCCCCAGAATGCTGGTTAAAGTGTCAAGTACCAGTGAAAAGCAGAAACGGGAGATTTAGTCGATGTGGCTACGTTGGGAAGAGGAATCCGTGAAAGGGTCCAGTAGTCCACGTCTGTCTTCTGGGTGCCACCGTGAGGCTCTGGTCTTGCAAGGGCAAGAGCTATGTCAAAACTGGACGGCCGGTCACAGTGTAGTCCGGACTGACACTGTAAGACCAGAAGCACGTTAAGGCCACCCAAAGCGAAGTGAAGAGAGGCTCAGAAGTTAGAGTGCTTGCTGCTCAGCAAAAGGACTGGAGTCTGGATCCCAGATCCCACATCAGGTTCCTGCGTCGGGTTCCTACGTGGGCATAGTGCCCTGTGTGCGAGTCCAGCCTTGCAAGACAGAGCTGGGAATTCCCGGAGCAACTGCTTAGCCAGACTAATCCAGTGAGCGACTTGTGGGCTGATTAAAGACTTCTCAAAACAATACAGTCAGAGGTGTCGAGGTGGCTCCGGAGTAGAAACTGCCTTGCAGACAGAAGGGCCTGAGTTCAGATCCCAGATTCATGTAAAAATGCCTGATAAAAATGGCGTATCCTGTAATTCTGGCTCTGGAAGGCAGAGCCTGGGAACCCCAGAGCAAAGCAAAAAGGAGGTGACATGTCCAAGATGACTTCCGAAGTCAGCCTTGGGCCTCCACGGGTACACACAATGCTCTCGCTCTCTCTCTCTCTCTCTCTCTCACACACACACACACACACACACACACACAGTGCTCTCTGACACACACACACACACAGTGCTCTCTGACACACACACACACACACACAGTGCTCTCTGACACACACACACACACACAGTGCTCTCTGACACACACACACACACACACAGTGCTCTCTGACACACACACACACACACACACACAGTGCTCTCTGACACACACACACACACACACACACAGTGCTCTCTCACACACACACACACACACACAGTGCTCTCTGACACACACACACACAGTGCTCTCTGACACACACACACACAGTGCTCTCTGACACACACACACACACAGTGCTCTCTGACACACACACACACACAGTGCTCTCTAACACACACACACACACACACACAGTGCTCTCTGACACACACACACACACACACACAGTGCTCTCTGACACACACACACACAGTGCTCTCTGACACACACACACACACAGTGCTCTCTGACACACACACACACACACAGTGCTCTCTAACACACACACACACACAGCGCTCTCTGACACACACACACACACACAGTGCTCTCTGACACACACACACACACACACAGCGCTCTCTGACACACACACACACACACACAGCGCTCTCTGACACACACACACACAGTGCTCTCTGACACACACACACACACACACACAGCGCTCTCTGACACACACATACACACAGTGCTCTCTGACACACACACACACACACAGTGCTCTCTGACACACACACACACACACAGTGCTCTCTGACACACACACACAGTGCTCTCTGACACACACACACACAGTGCTCTCTGACACACACACACACACACACAGTGCTCTCTGACACACACACACACACAGTGCTCTCTGACACACACACACACACACAGTGCTCTCTGACACACACACACACACACAGCGCTCTCTGACACACACACACACACACAGTGCTCTCTGACACACACACACACACACACAGTGCTCTCTGACACACACACACACACACACACAGTGCTCTCTGACACACACACACACACACACAGTGCTCTCTGACACACACACACACACACACACAGTGCTCTCTGACACACACACACACACAGCGCTCTCTGACACACACACACACACACACAGTGCTCTCTGACACACACACACACACACAGCGCTCTCTAACACACACACACACACACACAGTGCTCTCTGACACCACACACACACACAGTGCTCTCTGACACACACACACACACACACACACACAGTGCTCTCTGACACACACACACACACACACAGTGCTCTCTGACACACACAACACCACACAGTGCTCTCTGACCACAACACACACACAGCGCTCTCTAACACACACACAAACACAACAGTAGCTCTTGACCACACCACACCACACACAGTGCTCTATGACACACCACAAACACAACAGTGCTCTCTGACACCACACACACACACAGTGCTCTCTGACACCACACACACAGTGCTCTCTAACACACACACAGTGCTCTCTAACACACACACAGTGCTCTCTGACCACACACACACACACCACTAGTGCTCTCTAACACCAGACACACACAGTGCTCTCTGACACACACAACCCACACACCGTGCTCTCTGAAACAACAACACACACACAGTGCTCTCTAACACACACACACAACACAGTGCTCTTCTGACACACACACACACACACAGTGCTCTCTGACACACACACCCACAACACAGCCGCTCTCTAACACACCACACACACACAGTGCTCTCTAACACACACACACACACACACACAGTGCTCTCTGACACACACACACACACAGCGCTCTCTGACACACACACACACACACAGTGCTCTCTGACACCACACACACACACAGTGCTCTCTAACACACACACACACAGTGCTCTCTGACACACACCACACACACAGTGCTCTCTAACACACACACACACAGTGCTCTCTGACACACACACACACAGTGCTCTCTGACACACACACACACACAGTGCTCTCTGACACACACACACACACAGTGCTCTCTGACACACACACACACACAGTGCTCTCTGACCACACACACACACACACAGTGCTCTCTGACACACACACACACACACAGTGCTCTCTGACACACACACACACACACACAGTGCTCTCTAACACCACACACACAGTGCTCTCTGACACACACACACACACACACAGCGCTCTCTGACACACACACACACAGTGCTCTCTGACACACACACACACACACACACAGCGCTCTCTGACACACACACACACACACACACACAGTGCTCTCTGACACACACACACACACACAGTGCTCTCTGACACACACACACACACACACACAGTGCTCTCTGACACACACACACACAGCGCTCTCTGACACACACACACACACACACACAGCGCTCTCTGACACACTCACACACACAGTGCTCTCTGACACACACACACAGCGCTCTCTGACACACACACACACAGTGCTCTCTAACACACACACACACACACACAGTGCTCTCTGACACACACACACACACACAGTGCTCTCTGACACACACACACAGCGCTCTCTAACACACACACACACACAGTGCTCTCTGACACACACACACATACACACACACACTAGCATGTCAATATATATATGCTTGTGTGTGTATGTGCGTGTATGTGTATGTGCATCTATGTGCGTATGTGAATGTGTGTGTATGCGTGTGTGTGAGTGTGTGTTATAGTCAGAGAGAAATCCAGGATGATGGCTGCTTCAACCTTGGGCCTCCAGATGCGCGTGCACCCATGTACACGTGTACTCCCCCATATGTGACTCACATATGTGCAAACACACACATGCACGCACACATAAATGAACAAGCGACATAAACAGGGCACACCCACCCCTCTGCGCTCAAGGAACTGACCAGTCCCTGCTGCAGCAGGACAAGTCCTCCTCCCTCCCTCTGGCTGCCCAGGACAAAGATCTGGCCACACCTGCCTGGGCTCTGGGCGCCACCTCTTCAGAGATAGCCGTTCTTATCTTTGACGCCTACATCCAGACCCTATGGCTCCGCCACCCGCGAGAAATTCCCGCCACGCTCTGAAAACCCATGAGGTCATGAGGGCTCCGTGGGTGCTGAGACCTTGCAGAGATGTCTCTGAAGGCACATCCACCCCATCAGACAGACTGACAGCTGGCCGCTGACTGTAATAGAATGCGCCCCTACCTAAGGTCCCTTTCCTAATACAGCTTATCTTGTGAGGGGGAAGCTTGATGTCAGCTTCTGTATCTACGAACCAACCAACCAAGCCCTTTACTTTCTTCTGTTTATTATAACTGGGAGGACATGCTGGAGAATGCTAAAGAGAAGAAAGAAGACCAGGAACCAACCCCTACAGCAGAGGGTTTACTTCAGGTCTGGGAAGGATGCCCCCACCTGATGGCCAGAGGGGCTATGAGTTAGGCAGGGGGCTCCCAACGGAGGTTGTGACCAAGCTCCTATGGCTTACAACTTGGAGAGGGGAGGGAAACGTGTCCTTTGGGCACCGTCAGGCGACGTGTGGCAGTCTAGCCGGATAGTCACTGCCGTCTAGATAACCACCTCGCATCCGGGTCCTGCGGACGGTCCATGCGACGCTGACGTAGTTCATTCTCCACGACACTGACACGCTGGTCTTGGCTGACTCTTCCCGCACGGGGCTATGCTACGTTGTCAGACCACGCGAAATCTTTCTCGGGAGACAAGGTCCCTTGCCGTCTGGGGCCAGGGCATTGGCTCACCCCCCACCCCCATGCCCAGCGTGAGCTACCTGGGGAAATTTTAATTCTTTACGGCCATCTTTTCAATAGTCTCGTAGCCAGAGGGGCATGGATTTCTCTTAGAATGTTTCTTCCCGGCCCGGAGCTGTGAACACGCCGTGTTTGGGGCTGGCTGGAACTCCAGACGAACTTCCTGTCTCAGCCTTCTGCTACTGCAGACTGCAGGCGTGCGTCACCGTGGCCACCTTTCTGACTGTTTTGAACGTGCCCACGTGTCCATGGAACAGAAAAGATTAAAAGTAGCCATTGTGGGAGCTGGAGAGATGGCTCAGAGGTTAAGCCTTCACCTTGAAAACAGAAGAACTTGAGCTGTGACCTCAGATCCCACGTAAAAACAGGCAGAAGTAGACGAGGCTGCACTTTGGCCCTGGAAGGTGGAGCCTGGGAAACCCCAGAGCAAAACAATAAGGAGATAAAGCAATCCCAGGTGGTTCCTGATGTCATTGTTGAGCTTCTACAGGTACACGCCCACACCCACACCTACACCCAAACACACGCACGCACACCACATATCTACACATGAATAAAAATAGCTATTCTGGGCAGGGTGACTGGTCCAGTGCGAGGGGAGCTGTGTGCCCCCAATTCCCTTCCCACGGCCTTTTAGCCTCGAAAAGGCAAATAGCAATTTCCTTCTGTTTAAACTTCAGTTATCAGAGTCGTGACTTGCTTGTCTTGTTTCACAGCCTTTGAGAAAGGGCCAAGAGGAGCCTCGTGGCCTCTCCACCCAACCCCCTGACACGCTCCTGCAATCACTTGCCCCACTTGGTCTTCCTGGCCCCTCCTCGCTGTACCTCTGTGATCAATCGGATGGTGCTGAAA
>JALPQD010001134.1:0-76325 GCA_023101885.1 Typhlomys cinereus | reverse complement strand
TATAACTGAGAGTCCTCTTTACTTGGTTCACTATTTTGGAAGGGAACGACATGCATGAACATGTTTCATGGAAACGTCGTAAACCAAGTGGATTTCGTCCTGAACAGAAAGAGTTACAACATAGAAACTTCTGTATGAAACTTATCCTAAACAAGTGCATTTGCCACATTTAACTCAGAGTCCTCCTCACTTGGTTCACTATTTTGTAAAATCATGGCCTGTGTGAACATTTGCCATTCAAATGTCACCAAACAAGTATGATTTTCGCCTGAACGCAATTGTTACAGTATAGGAACTTCTCTAGCATCCTTATTACTAAGAAGTGAAATTCCAACATTTACTCTGAATCCTCCGCAGTTGTTTCACTCTTTAGGATAATCAAGGCCTGTGGGAACATGTTATATGCGAATGTGCCTAAACAAGTGTCATCTTCTCCTGAACACAAAATGTAACACTATAGAATCTTCTGTAGGATACTTATCCCTAAGAAGTGCACCTCCAACATTTGACTCTCAGTCCTCCTCACTTGGTTCACTCTTTTGGAAAATCAAGGCCTGCGTGAACATATTCCATGAAAACGTCACAAAACCAGTATGAATTTCTCCTGAACATAAAAAGTTACAAGGTAGGAACATCTACAGGATTCTTATCACTGAGAAGAGAAAGTGAAACGTGAATTTGACGCGTCTTCTCGTGGTCACTATTTTCAAGCTCAGTACAAGACTGAATATCGTTGGTAGAATCAGCACAAAACAAGTGTTGTTTTCTAAAGAATACAAAGTTTTACAGTCTAGAACCCTGTGTAGGATACTTATCCCAAACAAGTGCACATGCTACGTCTAGAACCCTGTGTAGGATACTTATCCCAAACAAGTGCACATGCTACAAATATAACTCTCAGTCCTCTTCACTTGGTTCACTATTTTGGAAGGGAACATCGTTGGTAGAATCAGCACAAAACAAGTGTTGTTTTCTCCAGAATACAAAGTTTTACAGTCTAGAACCCTGTGTAGGATACTTATCCCAAACAAGTGCACATGCTACAAATATAACTGTGAGTCCTCTTCACTTGGTTCACTATTTTGGAAGGGAACATCGTTTGTAGAATCAGCACAAAACAAATGTTGTTTTCTCCAGAATACAAAGTTTTACAGTCTAGAACCCTGTGTAGGATCCTTATCCCAAACAAGTGCACATGCTACAATTATAACTGTGAGTCCTCTTCACTTGGTTCACTATTTTGGAAGGGAACATCGTTGGTAGAATCAGCACAAAACAAATGGTGTTTTCTCCAGAATACAAAGTTTTACAGTCTAGAACCCTGTGCAGGATACTTATGCCAAATAAGTGCACATGCTACATATATAACTGAGAGTCCTCTTCCCTTGGTTCACTATTTGGAAGGGAACGACATGCATGAACATGTTTCATGGAAACGTCGTAAACCAAGTGTGATTTCGTCCTGAACAGAAAGAGTTACAACATAGAAACTTCTGTATGAAACTTATCCTAAAGAAGTGCATTTGCCACATTTAACTCAGAGTCCTCCTCACTTGGTTCACTATTTTGTAAAATCATGGCCTGTGTGAACATTTGCCATTCAAATGTCACCAAACAAGTATGATTTTCGCCTGAACGCAATTGTTACAGTATAGGAACTTCTCTAGCATCCTTATTACTAAGAAGTGAAATTCCAACATTTACTCTGAATCCTCCCAGGGTGTTTCACTCTTTGGGATAATCAAGGCCAGCGGGAAAATGTTATATGCGAATGTGCCTAAACAAGTGTGATCTTTTCCTGAACACAAAGTGTAACACTATGGAATCTTCTATAGGATACTTATCCCTAAGAAGTGCACCTCCAACATTTGACTCTCAGTCCTCCTCACTTGGTTCACTCTTTTGGAAAATCAAGGCCTGCGTGAACATATTCCATGAAAAACGTCACAAAACCAGTATGAATTTCTCCTGAACATAAAAAGTTACAAGGTAGGAACATCTACAGGATTCTTATCACTGAGAAGAGAGAGTGAAACATGTGAATTTGACGCGTCTTCTCGTGGTCACTATTTTCAAGCTCAGTACAAGACTGAATATCGTTGTAGAATCAGCACAAAACAAGTGTTTGTTTTCTAAAGAATACAAAGTTTTACAGTCTAGACCCTGTGTAGGATACTTATCCCAAACAAGTGCACATGCTACGTCTAGAACCCTGTGTAGGATACTTATCCCAAACAAGTGCACATGCTACAAATATAACTCTCAGTCCTCTTCACTTGGTTCACTATTTTGGATGGGAACATCGTTGGTAGAATCAGCACAAAACAAGTGTTGTTTTCTCCAGAATACAAAGTTTACAGTCTAGAACCCTGTGTAGGATACTTATCCCAACAAGTGCACATGCTACAAATATAACTGTGAGTCCTCTTCACTTGGTTCACTATTTTGGAAGGGAACATCGTTGTAGAATCAGCACAAACAAATGTTGTTTTTCTCCAGAATACAAAAGTTTTACAGTCTAGAGAACCCTGTGTAGGATCCTTATCCCAAACAAGTGCACAGGCTACAATTATAACTGTGAGTCCTCTTCACTTGGTTCACTATTTTGGAAGGGAACATCGTTGGTAGAATCAGCACAAAACAAATGGTGTTTTCTCCAGAATACAAAGTTTACAGTCTAGAACCCTGTGCAGGATCTTATGCAAATAGTGCACATGCTACATATATAACTGAGAGTCCTCTTCCCTTGGTTCACTATTTTGGAAGGGAACGACATGCATGAACATGTTTCATGGAAACGTCGTAAACCAAGTGTGATTTCGTCCTGAACAGAAGAGTTACCACATAGAAACTTCTGTATGAAACTTATCCTACAGAAGTGCATTTGCCACATTTAACTCAGAGTCCTCCTCACTTGGTTCAACTATTTGGTAAACATCATGGCTGTGTGAACATGTGCCATTCAAATGTCACAAAACAAGTATGATTTTCGCCTGAACGCAAATGTACAGTATAGGAACTTCTCTAACATCCATATTACTAAGAAGTGAAATTCCAACATTTACTCTGAATCCTCCGCAGTTGTTTTCCTCTTAGGATAATCAGGCCTGCGGGAACATGTTATATGCGAATGTGCCTAAACAAGTGTGATCTTCTCCTGAACACAAAGTGTAACACTATAGAATCTTCTGTAGGATACTTATCCCTAAGAGTGCACCTCCAACATTTGACTCTCAGTCCTCCTCACTTGGTTTCACTCTTTTGGAAAATCAAGGCCTGCGTGAACATATTCCATGAAAACGTCACAAAACCAGTATGAATTTCTCCTGAATATAAAAAGTTACAAGGTAGGAACATCTACAGGATTCTTATCACTGAGAAGAGAAAGTGAAACATGTGAATTTGACGCGTCTTCTCGTGGTCACTATTTTCAGCTCAGTACAAGACTGAATATCGTTGGTAGAATCAGCACAAAACAAGTGTTGTTTTCTAAAGAATACAAAGTTTTACAGTCTAGAACCCTGTGTAGGATACTTATCCCAAACAAGTGCACATGCTACGTCTAGAACCCTGTGTAGGATACTTATCCCAAACAAGTGCACATGCTACAAATATAACTCTCAGTCCTCTTCACTTGGTTCACTATTTTGGAAGGGAACATCGTTGGTAGAATCAGCACAAAACAAGTGTTGTTTTCTCCAGAATACAAAGTTTTACAGTCTAGAACCCTGTGTAGGATACTTATCCCAAACAAGTGCACATGCTACAAATATAACTGTGAGTCCTCTTCACTTGGTTCACTATTTTGGAAGGGAACATCGTTTGTAGAATCAGCACAAAACAAATGTTGTTTCTCCAGAATACAAGTTTTACAGTCTAGAACCCTGTGTAGGATCCTTATCCCAAACAAGTGCACATGCTACAATTATAACTGTGAGTCCTCTTCACTTGGTTCACTATTTTGGAAGGGAACATCGTTGGTAGAATCAGCACAAAACAAATGGTGTTTTCTCCAGAATACAAAGTTTTACAGTCTAGAACCCTGTGCAGGATACTTATGCCAAATAAGTGCACATGCTACATATATAACTGAGAGTCCTCTTCCCTTGGTTCACTATTTTGGAAGGGAACGACATGCATGAACATGTTTCATGGAAACGTCGTAAACCAAGTGTGATTTCGTCCTGAACAGAAAGAGTTACAACATAGAAACTTCTGTATAAACTTATCCTAAAGAAGTGCATTTGCCACATTTAACTCAGAGTCCTCCTCACTTGGTTCACTATTTGGTAAAATCATGGCCTGTGTGAACATGTGCCATTCAAATGTCACAAAACAAGTAATGATTTTCGCCTGAACGCAAATGTTACAGTATAGGAACTTCTCTAACATCCATATTACTAAGAAGTGAAATTCCAACATTTACTCTGAATCCTCCGCAGTTGTTTCACTCTTTAGGATAATCAAGGCCTGCGGGAACATGTTATATGCGAATGTGCCTAAACAAGTGTGATCTTCTCCTGAACACAAAGTGTAACACTATAGAATCTTCTGTAGGATACTTATCCCTAAGAAGTGCACCTCCAACATTTGACTCTCAGTCCTCCTCACTTGGTTCACTCTTTTGGAAAATCAAGGCCTGCGTGAACATATTCCATGAAAACGTCACAAAACCAGTATGAATTTCTCCTGAATATAAAAAGTTACAAGGTAGGAACATCTACAGGATTCTTATCACTGAGAAGAGAAAGTGAAACATGTGAATTTGACGCGTCTTCTCGTGGTCACTATTTTCAAGCTCAGTACAAGACTGAATATCGTTGGTAGAATCAGCACAAAACAAATGTTGTTTTCTCCAGAATACAAAGTTTTACAGTCTAGAACCCTGTGTAGGATCCTTATCCCAAACAAGTGCACATGCTACAATTATAACTGTGAGTCCTCCTCACTTGGTTCACTCTTTTGGAAAATCAAGGCCTGCGTGAACATATTCCATGAAAACGTCACAAAACCAGTATGAATTTCTCCTTGGTTCACTATTTTGGAAGGGAACATCGTTGGTAGAATCAGCACAAAACAAATGGTGTTTTCTCCAGAATACAAAGTTTTACAGTCTAGAACCCTGTGCAGGATACTTATGCCACATAAGTGCACATGCTACATATATAACTGAGAGTCCTCTTCCCTTGGTTCACTATTTTGGAAGGGAACGACATGCATGAACATGTTTCATGGAAACGTCGTAAACCAAGTGTGATTTCGTCCTGAACCGAAAGAGTTACAACATAGAAACTTCTGTATGAAACTTATCCTAAAGAAGTGCATTTGCCACATTTAACTCAGAGTCCTCCTCACTTGGTTCACTATTTTGTAAAATCATGGCCTATGTGAACATGTGCCATTCAAATGTCACAAAATAAGTATGATTTTCGCCTGAACGCAAATGTTACAGTATAGGAACTTCTCTAACATCCATATTACTAAGAAGTGAAATTCCAACATTTACTCTGAATCCTCCGCAGTTGTTTCACTCTTTAGGATAATCAAGGCCTGCGGGAACATGTTATATGCGAATGTGCCTAAACAAGTGTCATCTTCTCCTGAACACAAAGTGTAACACTATAGAATTTTCTGTAGGATACTTATCCCTAAGAAGTGCACCTCCAACATTTGACTCTCAGGCCTCCTCACTTGGTTCACCTCTTTTGGAAAATCAAGGCCTGCGTGAAAAATATTCCATGAAAACGTCACAAAACTAGTGTGAATTTCTCCTGAACTTAAAATGGTACAACATGGGAACATCTACAGGATTCTTACCACTGAGAAGAGAAAGTGAAACATGTGAATTTGATGCGTCCTCTCGTGGACACTATTTTCAAGCTCATTACAAGACTGAATATCGTTGGTAGAATCAGCACAAAACAAGTTTGGTTTTCTCCAGAATACAAAGTTTTTCAGTCTAGAACCCTGTGTAGGATACTTATCCCAAACAAGTGCACATGCTACAAATATAACTGTGAGTCCTCTTCACTTGGTTCACTATTTTGGAAGGGAACATCGTTGGTAGAATCAGCACAAAACAAGTGTTGTTTTCTCCAGAATACAAAGTTTTACAGTCTAGAACCCTGTGTAGGATACTTATCCCAAACAAGTGCACATGCTACAAATATAACTGTGAGTCCTCTTCACTTGGTTCACTATTTTGGAAGGGAACATCGTTGGTAGAATCAGCACAAAACAAATGTTGTTTTCTCCAGAATACAAAGTTTTACAGTCTAGAACCTGTGTAGGATACTTATGCCAAATAAGTGCACATGCTACATATATAACTGAGAGTCCTCTTTACTTGGTTCACTATTTTGGAAGGGAACGACATGCATGAACATGTTTCATGGAAACGTCGTAAACCAAGTGTGATTTCGTCCTGAACAGAAGAGTTACAACATAGAAACTTCTGTATGAAACTTATCCTAAAGAAGTGCATTTGCCACATTTAACTCAGAGTCCTCCTCACTTGGTTCACTATTTTGTAAAATCATGGCCTGTGTGAACATTTGCCATTCAAATGTCACCAAACAAGTATGATTTTCGCCTGAACGCAAATGTTACAGTATAGGAACTTCTCTAGCATCCTTATTACTAAGAAGTGAAATTCCAACATTTACTCTGACTCCTCCGCAGTTGTTTCACTCTTTAGGATAATCAAGGCCTGTGGGAACATGTTATATGCGAATGTGCCTAAACAAGTGTCATCTTCTCCTGAACACAAAATGTAACACTATAGAATCTTCTGTAGGATACTTATCCCTAAGAAGTGCACCTCCAACATTTGACTCTCAGTCCTCCTCACTTGGTTCACTCTTTTGGAAAATCAAGGCCTGCGTGAACATATTCCATGAAAACGTCACAAAACCAGTATGAATTTCTCCTGAACATAAAAAGTTACAAGGTAGGAACATCTACAGGATTCTTATCACTGAGAAGAGAAAGTGAAACGTGAATTTGACGCGTCTTCTCGTGGTCACTATTTTCAAGCTCAGTACAAGACTGAATATCGTTGGTAGAATCTGCACAAAACAAGTGTTGTTTTCTAAAGAATACAAAGTTTTACAGTCTAGAACCCTGTGTAGGATACTTATCCCAAACAAGTGCACATGCTACGTCTAGAACCCTGTGTAGGATACTTATCCCAAACAAGTGCACATGCTACAAATATAACTCTCAGTCCTCTTCACTTGGTTCACTATTTTGGAAGGGAACATCGTTGGTAGAATCAGCACAAAACAAGTGTTGTTTTCTCCAGAATACAAAGTTTTACAGTCTAGAACCCTGTGTAGGATACTTATCCCAAACAAGTGCACATGCTACAAATATAACTGTGAGTCCTCTTCACTTGATTCACTATTTTGGAAGGGAACATCGTTTGTAGAATCAGCACAAAACAAATGTTGTTTTCTCCAGAATACAAAGTTTTACAGTCTAGAACCCTGTGTAGGATCCTTATCCCAAACAAGTGCACATGCTACAATTATAACTGTGAGTCCTCTTCACTTGGTTCACTATTTTGGAAGGGAACATCGTTGGTAGAATCAGCACAAAACAAATGGTGTTTTCTCCAGAATACAAAGTTTTACAGTCTAGAACCCTGTGCAGGATACTTATGCCAAATAAGTGCACATGCTACATATATAACTGAGAGTCCTCTTCCCTTGGTTCACTATTTTGGAAGGGAACGACATGCATGAACATGTTTCATGGAAACGTCGTAAACCAAGTGTGATTTCGTCCTGAACAGAAAGAGTTACAACATAGAAACTTCTGTATGAAACTTATCCTAAAGAAGTGCATTTGCCACATTTAACTCAGAGTCCTCCTCACTTGGTTCACTATTTGGTAAAATCATGGCCTGTGTGAACATGTGCCATTCAAATGTCACAAAACAAGTATGATTTTCGCCTGAACGCAAATGTTACAGTATAGGAACTTCTCTAACATCCATATTACTAAGAAGTGAAATTCCAACATTTACTCTGAATCCTCCGCAGTTGTTTCACTCTTTAGGATAATCAAGGCCTGCGGGAACATGTTATATGCGAATGTGCCTAAACAAGTGTGATCTTCTCCTGAACACAAAGTGTAACACTATAGAATCTTCTGTAGGATACTTATCCCTAAGAAGTGCACCTCCAACATTTGACTCTCAGTCCTCCTCACTTGGTTCACTCTTTTGGAAAATCAAGGCCTGCGTGAACATATTCCATGAAAACGTCACAAAACCAGTATGAATTTCTCCTGAATATAAAAAGTTACAAGGTAGGAACATCTACAGGATTCTTATCACTGAGAAGAGAAAGTGAAACATGTGAATTTGACGCGTCTTCTCGTGGTCACTATTTTCAAGCTTAGTACAAGACTGAATATCGTTGGTAGAATCAGCACAAAACAAATGTTGTTTTCTCCAGAATACAAAGTTTTACAGTCTAGAACCCTGTGTAGGATCCTTATCCCAAACAAGTGCACATGCTACAATTATAACTGTGAGTCCTCTTCACTTGGTTCACTATTTTGGAAGGGAACATCGTTGGTAGAATCAGCACAAAACAAATGGTGTTTTCTCCAGAATACAAAGTTTTACAGTCTAGAACCCTGTGCAGGATACTTATGCCACATAAGTGCACATGCTACATATATAACTGAGAGTCCTCTTCCCTTGGTTCACTATTTTGGAAGGGAACGACATGCATGAACATGTTTCATGGAAACGTCGTAAACCAAGTGTGATTTCGTCCTGAACAGAAAGAGTTACAACATAGAAACTTCTGTATGAAATTTATCCTAAAGAAGTGCATTTGCCACATTTAACTCAGAGTCCTCCTCACTTGGTTCACTATTTTGTAAAATCATGGCCTGTGTGAACATGTGCCATTCAAATGTCACAAAACAAGTATGATTTTCACCTGAACTCAAATGTTACAGTATAGGAACTTCTCTAAGATCCTTATTACTAAGAAGTGAAATTCCAACATTTACTCTTAATCCTCCGCAGTTGTTTCACTCTTGAGGATAATCAAGGCCTGAGGGAACATGTTATATGCGAATGTGCCTAAACAAGTGTGATCTTCTCCTGAACACAAAGTGTAACACTATAGAATCTTCTGTAGGATACTTATCCCTAAGAAGTGCACCTCCAACATTTGACTCTCAGTCCTCCTCACTTGGTTCACTCTTTTGGAAAATCAAGGCCTGCGTGAACATATTCCATGAAAACGTCACAAAACTAGTGTGAATTTCTCCTGAACTTAAAATGGTACAACATGGGAACATCTACAGGATTCTTACCACTGAGAAGAGAAAGTGAAACATGTGAATTTGATGCGTCCTCTCGTGGACACTATTTTCAAGCTCATTACAAGACTGAATATCGTTGGTAGAATCAGCACAAAACAAGTTTTGTTTTCTGCAGAATACAAAGTTTTTCAGTCTAGAACCCTGTGTAGGATACTTATCCCAAACAAGTGCACATGCTACAAATATAACTGTGAGTCCTCTTCACTTGGTTCACTATTTTGGAAGGGAACATCGTTGGTAGAATCAGCACAAAACAAGTGTTTTTTTCTCCAGAATACAAAATTTTACAGTCTAGAACCCTGTTTAGGATACTTATCCCAAACAAGTGCACATGCTACAAATATAACTGTGAGTCCTCTTCACTTGGTTCACTATTTTGGAAGGGAACATCGTTGGTAGAATCAGCACAAAACAAATGTTGTTTTCTCCAGAATACAAAGTTTTACAGTCTAGAACCCTGTGCAGGATACTTATGCCAAATAAGTGCACATGCTACATATATAACTGAGAGTCCTCTTTACTTGGTTCACTATTTTGGAAGGGAACGACATGCATGAACATGTTTCATGGAAACGTCGTAAACCAAGTGGGATTTCGTCCTGAACAGAAAGAGTTACAACATCGAAACTTCTGTATGAAACTTATCCTAAAGAAGTGCATTTGCCACATTTAACTCAGAGTCCTCCTCATTTGGTTCACTATTTTGTAAAATCATGGCCTGTGTGAACATGTGCCATTCAAATGTCACCAAACAAGTATGATTTTCGCCTGAACGCAAATGTTACAGTATAGGAACTTCTCTAGCATCCTTATTACTAAGAAGTGAAATTCCAACATTTACTCTGAATCCTCCGCAGTTGTTTCACTCTTTAGGATAATCAAGGCCTGTGGGAACATGTTATATGCGAATGTGCCTAAACAAGTGTCATCTTCTCCTGAACACAAAATGTAACACTATAGAATCTTCTGTAGGATACTTATCCCTAAGAAGTGCACCTCCAACATTTGACTCTCAGTCCTCCTCACTTGGTTCACTCTTTTGGAAAATCAAGGCCTTCGTGAACATATTCCATGAAAACGTCACAAAACCAGTATGAATTTCTCCTGAACATAAAAAGTTACAAGGTAGGAACATCTACAGGATTCTTATCACTGAGAAGAGAAAGTGAAACATGTGAATTTGACGCGTCTTCTCGTGGTCACTATTTTCAAGCTCTGTACAAGACTGAATATCGTTGGTAGAATCAGCACAAAACAAATGTTGTTTTCTCTAGAATACAAAGTTTTACAGTCTAGAACCCTGTGTAGGATACTTATCCCAAACAAGTGCACATGCTACAATTATAACTGTGAGTCCTCTTCACTTGGTTCACTATTTTGGAAGGGAACATCGTTGGTAGAATCAGCACAAAACAAATGGTGTTTTCTCCAGAATACAAAGTTTTACAGTCTAGAACCCTGTGCAGGATACTTATGCCACATAAGTGCACATGCTACATATATAACTGAGAGTCCTCTTCCCTTGGTTCACTATTTTGGAAGGGAACGACATGCATGAACATGTTTCATGGAAACGTCGTAAACCAAGTGTGATTTCGTCCTGAACAGAAAGAGTTACAACATAGAAACTTCTGTATGAAATTTATCCTAAAGAAGTGCATTTGCCACATTTAACTCAGAGTCCTCCTCACTTGGTTCACTATTTTGTAAAATCATGGCCTGTGTGAACATGTGCCATTCAAATGTCACAAAACAAGTATGATTTTCACCTGAACTCAAATGTTACAGTATAGGAACTTCTCTAAGATCCTTATTACTAAGAAGTGAAATTCCAACATTTACTCTTAATCCTCCGCAGTTGTTTCACTCTTTAGGATAATCAAGGCCTGAGGGAACATGTTATATGCGAATGTGCATAAACAAGTGTGATCGTCTCCTGAACACAAAGTGTAACACTATAGAATCTTCTGTAGGATACTTATCCCTAAGAAGTGCACCTCCAACTTTTGACTCTCAGTCCTCCTCACTTGGTTCACTCTTTTGGAAAATCAAGGCCTGCGTGAACATATTCCATGAAAACGTCACAAAACTAGTGTGAATTTCTCCTGAACTTAAAATGTTACAACGTGGGAACATCTACAGGATTTTTACCACTGAGAAGAGAAAGTGAAACATGTGAATTTGATGCGTCCTCTCGTGGACACTATTTTCAAGCTCATCACAAGACTGAATATCGTTGGTAGAATCAGCACAAAACAAGTTTGGTTTTCTCCAGAATACAAAGTTTTTCAGTCTAGAACCCTGTGTAGGATACTTATCCCAAACAAGTGCACATGCTACAAATATAACTGTGAGTCCTCTTCACTTGGTTCACTATTTTGGAAGGGAACATCGTTGGTAGAATCAGCACAAAACAAGAGTTGTTTTCTCCAGAATACAAAGTTTTACAGTCTAGAACCCTGTCTAGGATACTTATCCCAAACAAGTTCACATGCTACAAATATAACTGTGAGTCCTCTTCACTTGGTTCACTATTTTGGAAGGGAACATCGTTGGTAGAATCAGCACAAAACAAATGTTGTTTTCTCCAGAATACAAAGTTTTACAGTCTAGAACCCTGTGCAGGATACTTATGCCAAATAAGTGCACATGCTAAATATATAACTGAGAGTCCTCTTTACTTGGTTCATTATTTTGGAAGGGAACGACATGCGTGAACATGTTTCATGGAAACGTCGTAAACCAAGTGGGATTTCGTCCTGAACAGAAAGAGTTACAACATAGAAACTTCTGTATGAAACTTATCCTAAAGAAGTGCATTTGCCACATTTAACTCAGAGTCCTCCTCACTTGGTTCACTATTTTGTAAAATCATGGCCTGTGTGAACATGTGCCATTCAAATGTCACCAAACAAGTATGATTTTCGCCTGAACGCAAATGTTACAGTATAGGAACTTCTCTAGCATCCTTATTACTAAGAAGTGAAATTCCAACATTTACTCTGAATCCTCCGCAGTTGTTTCACTCTTTAGGATAATCAAGGCCTGTGGGAACATGTTATATGCGAATGTGCCTAAACAAGTGTGATCTTCTCCTGAACACAAAATGTAACACTATAGAATCTTCTGTAGGATACTTATCCCTAAGAAGTGCACCTCCAACATTTGACTCTCAGTCCTCCTCACTTGGTTCACTCTTTTGGAAAATCAAGGCCTGCGTGAACATATTCCATGAAAACGTCACAAAACCAGTATGAATTTCTCCTGAATATAAAAAGTTACAAGGTAGGAACATCTACAGGATTCTTATCACTGAGAAGAGAAAGTGAAACATGTGAATTTGACGCGTCTTCTCTTGGTCACTATTTTCAAGCTCAGTACAAGACTGAATATCGTTGGTAGAATCAGCACAAAACAAATGTTGTTTTCTCCAGAATACAAAGATTTACAGTCTAGAACCCTGTGTAGGATACTTATCCCAAACAAGTGGACATGCTACAATTATAACTGTGAGTCCTCTTCACTTGGTTCACTATTTTGGAAGGGAACATCGTTGGTAGAATCAGCACAAAACAAATGGTGTTTTCTCCAGAATACAAAGTTTTACAGTCTAGAACCCTGTGCAGGATACTTATGCCACATAAGTGCACATGCTACATATATAACTGAGAGTCCTCTTCCCTTGGTTCACTATTTTGGAAGGGAACGACATGCATGAACATGTTTCATGGAAACGTCGTAAACCAAGTGGGATTTCGTTCTGAACCGAAAGAGTTACAACATAGAAACTTCTGTATGAAACTTATCCTAAAGAAGTGCATTTGCCACATTTAACTCAGAGTCCTCCTCACTTGGTTCACTATTTTGTAAAATCATGGCCTGTGTGAACATGTGCCATTCAAATGTCACAAAATAAGTATGATTTTCGCCTGAACGCAAATGTTACAGTATAGGAACTTCTCTAACATCCATATTACTAAGAAGTGAAATTCCAACATTTACTCTGAATCCTCCGCAGTTGTTTCACTCTTTAGGATAATCAAGGCCTTAGGGAACATGTTATATGCGAATGTGCCTAAACAAGTGTCATCTTCTCCTGAACACAAAGTGTAACACTATAGAATTTTCTGTAGGATACTTATCCCTAAGAAGTGCACCTCCAACATTTGACTCTCAGGCCTCCTCACTTGATTCACTCTTTTGGAAAATCAAGGCCTGCGTGAAAATATTCCATGAAAACGTCACAAAACTAGTGTGAATTTCTCCTGAACTTAAAATGGTACAACATGGGAACATCTACAGGATTCTTACCACTGAGAAGAGAAAGTGAAACATGTGAATTTGATGCGTCCTCTCGTGGACACTATTTTCAAGCTCATTACAAGACTGAATATCGTTGGTAGAATCAGCACAAAACAAGTTTGGTTTTCTCCAGAATACAAAGTTTTTCAGTCTAGAACCCTGTGTAGGATACTTATCCCAAACAAGTGCACATGCTACAAATATAACTGTGAGTCCTCTTCACTTGGTTCACTATTTTGGAAGGGAACATCGTTGGTAGAATCAGCACAAAACAAGTGTTGTTTTCTCCAGAATACAAAGTTTTACAGTCTAGAACCCTGTGTAGGATACTTATCCCAACGAAGTGCACATGCTACAAATATAACTGTGAGTCCTCTTCACTTGGTTCACTATTTTGGAAGGGAACATCGTTGGTAGAATCAGCACAAAACAAATGTTGTTTTCTCCAGAATACAAAGTTTTACAGTCTAGAACCCTGTGCAGGATACTTATGCCAAATAAGTGCACATGCTACATATATAACTGAGAGTCCTCTTTACTTGGTTCACTATTTTGGAAGGGAACGACATGCATGAACATGTTTCATGGAAACGTCGTAAACCAAGTGTGATTTCGTCCTGAACCGAAAGAGTTACAACATAGAAACTTCTGTATGAAACTTATCCTAAAGAAGTGCATTTGCCACATTTAACTCAGAGTCCTCCTCACTTGGTTCACTATTTTGTAAAATCATGGCCTGTGTGAACATGTGCCATTCAAATGTCACCAAACAAGTATGATTTTCGCCTGAACGCAAATGTTACAGTATAGGAACTTCTCTAGCATCCTTATTACTAAGAAGTGAAATTCCAACATTTACTCTGAATCCTCCGCAGTTGTTTCACTCTTTAGGATAATCAAGGCCTGTGGGAACATGTTATATGCGAATGTGCCTAAACAAGTGTCATCTTCTCCTGAACACAAAATGTAACACTATAGAATCTTCTGTAGGATACTTATCCCTAAGAAGTGCACCTCCAACATTTGACTCTCAGTCCTCCTCACTTGGTTCACTCTTTTGGAAAATCAAGGCCTGCGTGAACATATTCCATGAAAACGTCACAAAACCAGTATGAATTTCTCCTGAACATAAAAAGTTACAAGGTAGGAACATCTACAGGATTCTTATCACTGAGAAGAGAAAGTGAAACGTGAATTTGACGCGTCTTCTCGTGGTCACTATTTTCAAGCTCAGTACAAGACTGAATATCGTTGGTAGAATCAGCACAAAACAAGTGTTGTTTTCTAAAGAATACAAAGTTTTACAGTCTAGAACCCTGTGTAGGATACTTATCCCAAACAAGTGCACATGCTACGTCTAGAACCCTGTGTAGGATACTTATCCCAAACAAGTGCACATGCTACAAATATAACTCTCAGTCCTCTTCACTTGGTTCACTATTTTGGAAGGGAACATCGTTGGTAGAATCAGCACAAAACAAGTGTTGTTTTCTCCAGAATACAAAGTTTTACAGTCTAGAACCCTGTGTAGGATACTTATCCCAAACAAGTGCACATGCTACAAATATAACTGTGAGTCCTCTTCACTTGATTCACTATTTTGGAAGGGAACATCGTTTGTAGAATCAGCACAAAACAAATGTTGTTTTCTCCAGAATACAAAGTTTTACAGTCTAGAACCCTGTGTAGGATCCTTATCCCAAACAAGTGCACATGCTACAATTATAACTGTGAGTCCTCTTCACTTGGTTCACTATTTTGGAAGGGAACATCGTTGGTAGAATCAGCACAAAACAAATGGTGTTTTCTCCAGAATACAAAGTTTTACAGTCTAGAACCCTGTGCAGGATACTTATGCCAAATAAGTGCACATGCTACATATATAACTGAGAGTCCTCTTCCCTTGGTTCACTATTTTGGAAGGGAACGACATGCATGAACATGTTTCATGGAAACGTCGTAAACCAAGTGTGATTTCGTCCTGAACAGAAAGAGTTACAACATAGAAACTTCTGTATGAAACTTATCCTAAAGAAGTGCATTTGCCACATTTAACTCAGAGTCCTCCTCACTTGGTTCACTATTTGGTAAAATCATGGCCTGTGTGAACATGTGCCATTCAAATGTCACAAAACAAGTATGATTTTCGCCTGAACGCAAATGTTACAGTATAGGAACTTCTCTAACATCCATATTACTAAGAAGTGAAATTCCAACATTTAGTCTGAATCCTCCGCAGTTGTTTCACTCTTTAGGATAATCAAGGCCTGCGGGAACATGTTATATGCGAATGTGCCTAAACAAGTGTCATCTTCTCCTGAACACAAAGTGTAACACTATAGAATCTTCTGTAGGATACTTATCCCTAAGAAGTGCACCTCCAACATTTGACTCTCAGTCCTCCTCACTTGGTTCACTCTTTTGGAAAATCAAGGCCTGCGTGAACATATTCCATGAAAACGTCACAAAACCAGTATGAATTTCTCCTGAATATAAAAAGTTACAAGGTGGGAACATCTACAGGATTCTTATCACTGAGAAGAGAAAGTGAAACATGTGAATTTGACGCGTCTTCTCGTGGTCACTATTTTCAAGCTCAGTACAAGACTGAATATCGTTGGTAGAATCAGCACAAAACAAGTGTTGTTTTCTCCAGAATACAAACTTTTACAGTCTAGAACCCTGTGTAGGATACTTATCCCAAACAAGTGCACATGCTACAATTATAACTGTGAGTCCTCTTCACTTGGTTCACTATTGTGGAAGGGAACGACATGCATGAACATGTTTCATGGAAACGTCGTAAACCAAGTGTGATTTCGTCCTGAACAGAAAGAGTTACAATATAGAAGCTTCTGTATGAAACTTTTCCTAAAGAAGTGCATTTGCCACATTTAACTCAGAGTCCTCCTCACTTGGTTCACTATTTTGTAAAATCATGGCCTGTGTGAACATGTGCCATTCAAATGTCACAAAACAAGTATGATTTTTGCCTGAACGCAAATGTTACAGTATAGGAACTTCTCTAGCATCCTTATTACTAAGAAGTGAAATTCCAACATTTACTCTGAATCCTCCGCAGTTGTTTCACTCTTTGGGATAATCAAGGCCAGCGGGAAAATGTTATATGCGAATGTGCCTAAACAAGTGTGATCTTTTCCTGAACACAAAGTGTAACACTATAGAATCTTCTATAGGATACTTATCCCTAAGAAATGCACCTCCAACATTTGACTCTCAGTCCTCCTCACTTGGTTCACTCTTTTGGAAAATCAAGGCCTGCGTGAACATATTCCATGAAAACGTCACAAAACCAGTATGAATTTCTCCTGAATATAAAAAGTTACAAGGTAGGAACATCTACAGGATTCTTATCACTGAGAAGAGAAAGTGAAACATGTGAATTTGACGCGTCTTCTCGTGGTCACTATTTTCAAGCTCAGTACAAGACTGAATATCGTTGGTAGAATCAGCACAAAACAAATGTTGTTTTCTCCAGAATACAAAGTTTTACAGTCTAGAACCCTGTGTAGGATACTTATCCCAAACAAGTGCACATGCTACAATTATAACTGTGAGTCCTCTTCACTTGGTTCACTATTTTAGAAGGGAACATCGTTGGTAGAATCAGCACAAAACAAATGGTGTTTTCTCCAGAATACAAAGTTTTACAGTCTAGAACCCTGTGCAGGATACTTATGCCACATAAGTGCACATGCTACATATATAACTGAGAGTCCTCTTCCCTTGGTTCACTATTTTGGAAGGGAACGACATGCATGAACATGTTTCATGGAAACGTCGTAAACCAAGTGTGATTTCGTCCTGAACAGAAAGAGTTACAACATAGAAACTTCTGTATGAAATTTATCCTAAAGAAGTGCATTTGCCACATTTAACTCAGAGTCCTCCTCACTTGGTTCACTATTTTGTAAAATCATGGCCTGTGTGAACATGTGCCATTCAAATGTCACAAAACAAGTATGATTTTCACCTGAACTCAAATGTTACAGTATAGGAACTTCTCTAGAATCCTTATTACTAAGAAGTGAAATTCCAACATTTACTCTTAATCCTCCGCAGTTGTTTCACTCTTTAGGATAATCAAGGCCTGAGGGAACATGTTATATGCGAATGTGCCTAAACAAGTGTGATCTTCTCCTGAACACAAAGTGTAACACTATAGAATCTTCTGTAGGATACTTATCCCTAAGAAGTGCACCTCCAACATTTGACTCTCAGTCCTCCTCACTTGGTTCACTCTTTTGGAAAATCAAGTCCTGCGTGAACATATTCCATGAAAACGTCACAAAACTAGTGTGAATTTCTCCTGATCTTAAAATGTTACAACGTGGGAACATCTACAGGATTTTTACCACTGAGAAGAGAAAGTGAAACATGTGAATTTGATGCGTCCTCTCGTGGACACTATTTTCAAGCTCATCACAAGACTGAATATCGTTGGTAGAATCAGCACAAAACAAGTTTGGTTTTCTCCAGAATACAAAGTTTTTCAGTCTAGAACCCTGTGTAGGATACTTATCCCAAACAAGTGCACATGCTACAAATATAACTGTGAGTCCTCTTCACTTGGTTCACTATTTTGGAAGGGAACATCGTTGGTAGAATCAGCACAAAACAAGAGTTGTTTTCTCCAGAATACAAAGTTTTACAGTCTAGAACCCTGTGTAGGATACTTATCCCAAACAAGTGCACATGCTACAATTATAACTGTGAGTCCTCTTCACTTGGTTCACTATTTTGGAAGGGAACATCGTTGGTAGAATCAGCACAAAACAAATGGTGTTTTCTCCAGAATACAAAGTTTTACAGGCCAGAACCCTGTGCAGGATACTTATGCCACATAAGTGCACATGCTACATATATAACTGAGAGTCCTCTTCCCTTGGTTCACTATTTTGGAAGGGAACGACATGCATGAACATGTTTCATGGAAACGTCGTAAACCAAGTGTGATTTCGTCCTGAACAGAAAGAGTTACAACATAGAAACTTCTGTATGAAATTTATCCTAAAGAAGTGCATTTGCCACATTTAACTCAGAGTCCTCCTCACTTGGTTCACTATTTTGTAAAATCATGGCCTGTGTGAACATGTGCCATTCAAATGTCACAAAACAAGTATGATTTTCACCTGAACTCAAATGTTACAGTATAGGAACTTCTCTCGAATCCTTATTACTAAGAAGTGAAATTCCAACATTTACTCTTAATCCTCCGCAGTTGTTTCACTCTTTAGGATAATCAAGGCCTGAGGGAACATGTTATATGCGAATGTGCCTAAACAAGTGTGATCTTCTCCTGAACACAAAGTGTAACACTATAGAATCTTCTGTAGGATACTTATCCCTAAGAAGTGCACCTCCAACATTTGACTCTCAGTCCTCCTCACTTGGTTCACTCTTGTGGAAAATCAAGGCCTGCGTGAACATATTCCATGAAAACGTCACAAAACTAGTGTGAATTTCTCCTGAACTTAAAATGTTACAACGTGGGAACATCTACAGGATTCTTACCACTGAGAAGAGAAAGTGAAACATGTGAATTTGATGCGTCCTCTCGTGGACACTATTTTCAAGCTCATCACAAGACTGAATATCGTTGGTAGAATCAGCACAAAACAAGTTTGGTTTTCTCCAGAATACAAAGTTTTTCAGTCTAGAACCCTGTGTAGGATACTTATCCCAAACAAGTGCACATGCTACAAATATAACTGTGAGTCCTCTTCACTTGGTTCACTATTTTGGAAGGGAACATCGTTGGTAGAATCAGCACAAAACAAGAGTTGTTTTCTCCAGAATACAAAGTTTTACAGTCTAGAACCCTGTGCAGGATACTTATCCCAAACAAGTTCACATGCTACATATATAACTGAGAGTCCTCTTCCCTTGGTTCACTATTTTGGAAGGGAACGACATGCATGAACATGTTTCATGGAAACGTCGTAAACCAAGTGTGATTTCGTCCTGAACAGAAAGAGTTACAACATAGAAACTTCTGTATGAAACTTATCCTAAAGAAGTGCATTTGCCACATTTAACTCAGAGTCCTCCTCACTTGGTTCACTATTTTGTAAAATCATGGCCTGTGTGAACATGTGCCATTCAAATGTCACCAAACAAGTATGATTTTCGCCTGAACGCAAATGTTAGAGTATAGGAACTTCTCTAGCATCCTTATTACTAAGAAGTGAAATTCCAACATTTACTCTGAATCCTCCGCAGTTGTTTCACTCTTTAGGATAATCAAGGCCTGCGGAACATGTTATATGCGAATGTGCCTAAACAAGTGTGATCTTCTCCTGAACACAAAGTGTAACACTATAGAATCTTCTGTAGGATACTTATCCCTAAGAAGTGCACCTCCAACATTTGACTCTCAGTCCTCCTCACTTGGTTCACTCTTTTGGAAAATCAAGGCCTGCGTGAACATATTCCATGAAAACGTCACAAAACCAGTATGAATTTCTCCTGAACATAAAAAGTTACAAGGTAGGAACATCTACAGGATTCTTATCACTGAGAAGAGAAAGTGAAACATGTGATTTTGACGCGTCTTCTCGTGGTCACTATTTTCAAGCTCAGTACAAGACTGAATATCGTTGGTAGAATCATCACAAAACAAGTGTTGTTTTCTCCAGAATACAAATTTTACAGTCTAGAACCCTGTGTAGGATACTTATCCCAAACAAGTGCACATGCTACAATTATAACTGTGAGTCCTCTTCACTTGGTTCACTATTGTGGAAGGGAACGACATGCATGAACATGTTTCATGGAAACGTCGTAAACCAAGTGTGATTTCGTCCTGAACAGAAAGAGTTACAATATAGAAGCTTCTGTATAAAACTTTTCCTAAAAAAGTGCATTTGCCACATTTAACTCAGAGTCCTCCTCACTTGGTTCACTATTTTGTAAAATCATGGCCTGTGTGAACATGTGCCATTCAAATGTCACAAAACAAGTATGATTTTTGCCTGAACGCAAATGTTACAGTATAGGAACTTCTCTAGCATCCTTATTACTAAGAAGTGAAATTCCAACATTTACTCTGAATCCTCCGCAGTTGTTTCACTCTTTAGGATAATCAAGGCCTGCGGAACATGTTATATGCGAATGTGCCTAAACAAGTGTGATCTTCTCCTGAACACAAAGTGTAACACTATAGAATCTTCTATAGGATACTTATCCCTAAGAAGTGCACCTCCAACATTTGACTCTCAGTCCTCCTCACTTGGTTCACTCTTTTGGAAAATCAAGGCCTGCGTGAACATATTCCATGAAAACATCACAAAACCAGTATGAATTTCTCCTGAATATAAAAAGTTACAAGGTAGGAACATCTACAGGATTCTTATCACTGAGAAGAGAAAGTGAAACATGTGAATTTGACGCGTCTTCTCGTGGTCACTATTTTCAAGCTCAGTACAAGACTGAATATCGTTGGTAGAATCAGCACAAAACAAATGTTGTTTTCTCCAGAATACAAAGTTTTACAGTCTAGAACCCTGTGTAGGATACTTATCCCAAACAAGTGCACATGCTACAATTATAACTGTGAGTCCTCTTCACTTGGTTCACTATTTTGGAAGGGAACATCGTTGGTAGAATCAGCACAAAACAAATGGTGTTTTCTCCAGAATACAAAGTTTTACAGTCTAGAACCCTGTGCAGGATACTTATGCCACATAAGTGCACATGCTACATATATAACTGAGAGTTCTCTTCCCTTGGTTCACTATTTTGGAAGGGAACGACATGCATGAACATGTTTCATGGAAACGTCGTAAACCAAGTGTGATTTCGTCCTGAACAGAAAGAGTTACAACATAGAAAGTTCTGTATGAAACTTATCCTAAAGAAGTGCATTTGCCACATTTAACTCAGAGTCCTCCTCACTTGGTTCACTATTTTGTAAAATCATGGCCTGTGTGAACATGTGCCATTCAAATGTCACAAAACAAGTATGATTTTCGCCTGAACGCAAATGTTACAGTATAGGAACTTCTGTGGGATCTTTATTACTAAGAAGTGAAATTCCAACATTTACTCTGAATCCTCCGCAGTTGTTTCACTCTTTAGGATAATCAAGGCCTGCGGGAACATGTTATATGCGAATGTGCCTAAACAAGTGTCATCTTCTCCTGAACACAAAATGTAACACTATAGAATCTTCTGTAGGATACTTATCCCTAAGAAGTGCACCTCCAACATTTGACTCTCAGTCCTCCTCACTTGGTTCACTCTTTTGGAAAATCAAGGCCTGCGTGAACATATTCCATGAAAACGTCACAAAACCAGTATGAATTTCTCCTGAATATAAAAAGTTACAAGGTAGGAACATCTACAGGATTCTTATCACTGAGAAGAGAAAGTGAAACATGTGAATTTGACGCGTCTTCTCGTGGTCACTATTTTCAAGCTCAGTACAAGACTGAATATCGTTGGTAGAATCAGCACAAAACAAATGTTGTTTTCTCTAGAATACAAAGTTTTACAGTCTAGAACCCTGTGTAGGATACTTATCCCAAACAAGTGCACATGCTACAATTATAACTGTGAGTCCTCTTCACTTGGTTCACTATTTTGGAAGGGAACATCGTTGGTAGAATCAGCACAATACAAATGGTGTTTTCTCCAGAATACAAAGTTTTACAGTCTAGAACCCTGTGCAGGATACTTATGCCACATAAGTGCACATGCTACATATATAACTGAGAGTCCTCTTCCCTTGGTTCACTATTTTGGAAGGGAACGACATGCATGAACATGTTTCATGGAAACGTCGTAAACCAAGTGTGATTTCGTCCTGAACAGAAAGAGTTACAACATAGAAACTTCTGTATGAAACTTATCCTAAAGAAGTGCATTTGCCACATTTAACTCAGAGTCCTCCTCACTTGGTTCACTATTTTGTAAAATCATGGCCTGTGTGAACATGTGCCATTCAAATGTCACCAAACAAGTATGATTTTCGCCTGAACGCAAATGTTAGAGTATAGGAACTTCTCTAGCATCCTTATTACTAAGAAGTGAAATTCCAACATTTACTCTGAATCCTCCGCAGTTGTTTCACTCTTTAGGATAATCAAGGCCTGCGGAACATGTTATATGCGAATGTGCCTAAACAAGTGTGATCTTCTCCTGAACACAAAGTGTAACACTATAGAATCTTCTGTAGGATACTTATCCCTAAGAAGTGCACCTCCAACATTTGACTCTCAGTCCTCCTCACTTGGTTCACTCTTTTGGAAAATCAAGGCCTGCGTGAACATATTCCATGAAAACGTCACAAACCAGTATGAATTTCTCCTGAACATAAAAAGTTACAAGGTAGGAACATCTACAGGATTCTTATCACTGAGAAGAGAAAGTGAAACATGTGAATTTGACGCGTCTTCTCGTGGTCACTATTTTCAAGCTCAGTACAAGACTGAATATCGTTGGTAGAATCATCACAAAACAAGTGTTGTTTTCTCCAGAATACAAATTTTACAGTCTAGAACCCTGTGTAGGATACTTATCCCAAACAAGTGCACATGCTACAATTATAACTGTGAGTCCTCTTCACTTGGTTCACTATTGTGGAAGGGAACGACATGCATGAACATGTTTCATGGAAACGTCGTAAACCAAGTGTGATTTCGTCCTGAACAGAAAGAGTTACAATATAGAAGCTTCTGTATGAAACTTTTCCTAAAGAAGTGCATTTGCCACATTTAACTCAGAGTCCTCCTCACTTGGTTCACTATTTTGTAAAATCATGGCCTGTGTGAACATGTGCCATTCAAATGTCACAAAACAAGTATGATTTTTGCCTGAACGCAAATGTTACAGTATAGGAACTTCTCTAGCATCCTTATTACTAAGAAGTGAAATTCCAACATTTACTCTGAATCCTCCGCAGTTGTTTCACTCTTTGGGATAATCAAGGCCAGCGGGAAAATGTTATATGCGAATGTGCCTAAACAAGTGTGATCTTCTCCTGAACAGAAAGTGTAACACTATAGAATCTTCTATAGGATACTTATCCCTAAGAAGTGCACCTCCAACATTTGACTCTCAGTCCTCCTCACTTGGTTCACTCTTTTGGAAAATCAAGGCCTGCGTGAACATATTCCATGAAAACATCACAAAACCAGTATGAATTTCTCCTGAATATAAAAAGTTACAAGGTAGGAACATCTACAGGATTCTTATCACTGAGAAGAGAAAGTGAAACATGTGAATTTGACGCGTCTTCTCGTGGTCACTATTTTCAAGCTCAGTACAAGACTGAATATCGTTGGTAGAATCAGCACAAAACAAATGTTGTTTTCTCCAGAATACAAAGTTTTACAGTCTAGAACCCTGTGTAGGATACTTATCCCAAACAAGTGCACATGCTACAATTATAACTGTGAGTCCTCTTCACTTGGTTCACTATTTTGGAAGGGAACATCGTTGGTAGAATCACCACAAAACAAATGGTGTTTTCTCCAGAATACAAAGTTTTACAGTCTAGAACCCTGTGCAGGATACTTATGCCACATAAGTGCACATGCTACATATATAACTGAGAGTTCTCTTCCCTTGGTTCACTATTTTGGAAGGGAACGACATGCATGAACATGTTTCATGGAAACGTCGTAAACCAAGTGTGATTTCGTCCTGAACAGAAAGAGTTACAACATAGAAAGTTCTGTATGAAACTTATCCTAAAGAAGTGCATTTGCCACATTTAACTCAGAGTCCTCCTCACTTGGTTCACTATTTTGTAAAATCATGGCCTGTGTGAACATGTGCCATTCAAATGTCACAAAAAAAGTATGATTTTCGCCTGAACGCAAATGTTACAGTATAGGAACTTCTGTGGGATCTTTATTACTAAGAAGTGAAATTCCAACATTTACTCTGAATCCTCCGCAGTTGTTTCACTCTTTAGGATAATCAAGGCCTGCGGGAACATGTTATATGCGAATGTGCCTAAACAAGTGTCATCTTCTCCTGAACACAAAGTGTAACACTATAGAATCTTCTGTAGGATACTTATCCCTAAGAAGTGCACCTCCAACATTTGACTCTCAGTCCTCCTCACTTGGTTCACTCTTTTGGAAAATCAAGGCCTGCGTGAACATATTCCATGAAAACGTCACAAAACCAGTATGAATTTCTCCTGAATATAAAAAGTTACAAGGTAGGAACATCTACAGGATTCTTATCACTGAGAAGAGAAAGTGAAACATGTGATTTTGACGCGTCTTCTCGTGGTCACTATTTTCAAGCTCAGTACAAGACTGAATATCGTTGGTAGAATCAGCACAAAACAAATGTTTTTTTCTCTAGAATACAAAGTTTTACAGTCTAGAACCCTGTGTAGGATACTTATCCCAAACAAGTGCACATGCTACAATTATAACTGTGAGTCCTCTTCACTTGGTTCACTATTTTGGAAGGGAACATCGTTGGTAGAATCAGCACAATACAAATGGTGTTTTCTCCAGAATACAAAGTTTTGCAGTCTAGAACCCTGTGCAGGATACTTATGCCACATAATTGCACATGCTACATATATAACTGAGAGTCCTCTTCCCTTGGTTCACTATTTTGGAAGGGAACGACATGCATGAACATGTTTCATGGAAACGTCGTAAACCAAGTGTGATTTCGTCCTGAACAGAAAGAGTTACAACATAGAAACTTCTGTATGAAACTTATCCTAAAGAAGTGCATTTGCCACATTTAACTCAGAGTCCTCCTCACTTGGTTCACTATTTTGTAAAATCATGGCCTGTGTGAACATGTGCCATTCAAATGTCACCAAACAAGTATGATTTTCGCCTGAACGCAAATGTTAGAGTATAGGAACTTCTCTAGCATCCTTATTACTAAGAAGTGAAATTCCAACATTTACTCTGAATCCTCCGCAGTTGTTTCACTCTTTAGGATAATCAAGGCCTGCGGAACATGTTATATGCGAATGTGCCTAAACAAGTGTGATCTTCTCCTGAACACAAAGTGTAACACTATAGAATCTTCTGTAGGATACTTATCCCTAAGAAGTGCACCTCCAACATTTGACTCTCAGTCCTCCTCACTTGGTTCACTCTTTTGGAAAATCAAGGCCTGCGTGAACATATTCCATGAAAACGTCACAAAACCAGTATGAATTTCTCCTGAACATAAAAAGTTACAAGGTAGGAACATCTACAGACTGAGAAGAGAAAGTGAAACGTGAATATGACGCATCTTCTCGTGGTCACTATTTTCAAGCTCAGTACAAGACTGAATATCGTTGGTAGAATCAGCACAAAACAAGTGTTGTTTTCTCCAGAGTACAAACTTTTACAGTCTAGAACCCTGTGTAGGATACTTATCCCAAACAAGTGCACATGCTACAATTATAACTGTGAGTCCTCTTCACTTGGTTCACTATTGTGGAAGGGAACGACATGCATGAACATGTTTCATGGAAACGTCGTAAACCAAGTGTGATTTCGTCCTGAACAGAAAGAGTTACAATATAGAAGCTTCTGTATGAAACTTTTCCTGAAGAAGTGCATTTGCCACATTTAACTCAGAGTCCTCCTCACTTGGTTCACTATTTTGTAAAATCATGGCCTGTGTGAACATGTGCCATTCAAATGTCACAAAACAAGTATGATTTTCGCCTGAACTCAAATGTTACAGTATAGGAACTTCTCTAGGATCCTTATTACTAAGAAGTGAAATTCCAACATTTCTCTGAATCCACCGCAGTTGTTTCACTCTTTAGGATAATCAAGGCCTGCGGGAACATGTTATATGTGAATGTGCCTAAACAAGTGTGATCTCCTCCTGAACACAAAGTGTAACAATATAGAATCTTCTGTAGGATACTTATCCCTAAGAAGTGCACCTCCAACATTTGACTCTCAGTCCTCCTCACTTGGTTCACTCTTTTGGAAAATCAAGGCCTGCGTGAACATATTCCATGAAAACATCACAAAACCAGTATGAATTTCTCCTGAATATAAAAAGTTACAAGGTAGGAACATCTACAGGATTCTTATCACTGAGAAGAGAAAGTGAAACATGTGAATTTGACGCGTCTTCTCGTGGTCACTATTTTCAAGCTCAGTACAAGACTGAATATCGTTGGTAGAATCAGCACAAAACAAATGTTGTTTTCTCCAGAATACAAAGTTTTACAGTCTCGAACCCTGTGTAGGATACTTATCCCAAACAAGTGCACATGCTACAAATATAACTATCAGTCCTCTTCACTTGGTTCACTATTTTGGAAGGGAACATCGTTGGTAGAATCAGCACAAAACAAGTGTTGTTTTCTCCAGAATACAAAGTTTTACAGTCTAGAACCCTGTGTAGGATACTTATCCCAAACAAATGCACATGCTACAAATATAACTGTGAGTCCTCTTCACTTGGTTCACTATTTTGGAAGGGAACATCGTTGGTAGAATCAGCACAAAACAAATGTTGTTTTCTCCAGAATACAAAGTTTTACAGTCTAGAACCCTGTTTAGGATCCTTATCCCAAACAAGTGCACATGCTACAATTATAACTGTGAGTCCTCTTTACTTGGTTCACTATTTTGGAAGGGAACGACATGCATGAACATGTTTCATGGAAACGTCGTAAACCAAGTGTGATTTCGTCCTGAACCGAAAGAGTTACAACATAGAAACTTCTGTATGAAACTTATCCTAAAGAAGTGCATTTGCCACATTTAACTCAGAGTCCTCCTCACTTGGTTCACTATTTTGTAAAATCATGGCCTGTGTGAACATGTGCCATTCAAATGTCACCAAACAAGTATGATTTTCGCCTGAACGCAAATGTTACAGTATAGGAACTTCTCTAGCATCCTTATTACTAAGAAGTGAAATTCCAACATTTACTCTGAATCCTCCGCAGTTGTTTCACTCTTTAGGATAATCAAGGCCTGTGGGAACATGTTATATGCGAATGTGCCTAAACAAGTGTCATCTTCTCCTGAACACAAAATGTAACACTATAGAATCTTCTGTAGGATACTTATCCCTAAGAAGTGCACCTCCAACATTTGACTCTCAGTCCTCCTCACTTGGTTCACTCTTTTGGAAAATCAAGGCCTGCGTGAACATATTCCATGAAAACGTCACAAAACCAGTATGAATTTCTCCTGAACATAAAAAGTTACAAGGTAGGAACATCTACAGGATTCTTATCACTGAGAAGAGAAAGTGAAACGTGAATTTGACGCGTCTTCTCGTGGTCACTATTTTCAAGCTCAGTACAAGACTGAATATCGTTGGTAGAATCAGCACAAAACAAGTGTTGTTTTCTAAAGAATACAAAGTTTTACAGTCTAGAACCCTGTGTAGGATACTTATCCCAAACAAGTGCACATGCTACGTCTAGAACCCTGTGTAGGATACTTATCCCAAACAAGTGCACATGCTACAAATATAACTCTCAGTCCTCTTCACTTGGTTCACTATTTTGGAAGGGAACATCGTTGGTAGAATCAGCACAAAACAAGTGTTGTTTTCTCCAGAATACAAAGTTTTACAGTCTAGAACCCTGTGTAGGATACTTATCCCAAACAAGTGCACATGCTACAAATATAACTGTGAGTCCTCTTCACTTGATTCACTATTTTGGAAGGGAACATCGTTTGTAGAATCAGCACAAAACAAATGTTGTTTTCTCCAGAATACAAAGTTTTACAGTCTAGAACCCTGTGTAGGATCCTTATCCCAAACAAGTGCACATGCTACAATTATAACTGTGAGTCCTCTTCACTTGGTTCACTATTTTGGAAGGGAACATCGTTGGTAGAATCAGCACAAAACAAATGGTGTTTTCTCCAGAATACAAAGTTTTACAGTCTAGAACCCTGTGCAGGATACTTATGCCAAATAAGTGCACATGCTACATATATAACTGAGAGTCCTCTTCCCTTGGTTCACTATTTTGGAAGGGAACGACATGCATGAACATGTTTCATGGAAACGTCGTAAACCAAGTGTGATTTCGTCCTGAACAGAAAGAGTTACAACATAGAAACTTCTGTATGAAACTTATCCTAAAGAAGTGCATTTGCCACATTTAACTCAGAGTCCTCCTCACTTGGTTCACTATTTGGTAAAATCATGGCCTGTGTGAACATGTGCCATTCAAATGTCACAAAACAAGTATGATTTTCGCCTGAACGCAAATGTTACAGTATAGGAACTTCTCTAACATCCATATTACTAAGAAGTGAAATTCCAACATTTAGTCTGAATCCTCCGCAGTTGTTTCACTCTTTAGGATAATCAAGGCCTGCGGGAACATGTTATATGCGAATGTGCCTAAACAAGTGTCATCTTCTCCTGAACACAAAGTGTAACACTATAGAATCTTCTGTAGGATACTTATCCCTAAGAAGTGCACCTCCAACATTTGACTCTCAGTCCTCCTCACTTGGTTCACTCTTTTGGAAAATCAAGGCCTGCGTGAACATATTCCATGAAAACGTCACAAAACCAGTATGAATTTCTCCTGAATATAAAAAGTTACAAGGTGGGAACATCTACAGGATTCTTATCACTGAGAAGAGAAAGTGAAACATGTGAATTTGACGCGTCTTCTCGTGGTCACTATTTTCAAGCTCAGTACAAGACTGAATATCGTTGGTAGAATCAGCACAAAACAAGTGTTGTTTTCTCCAGAATACAAACTTTTACAGTCTAGAACCCTGTGTAGGATACTTATCCCAAACAAGTGCACATGCTACAATTATAACTGTGAGTCCTCTTCACTTGGTTCACTATTGTGGAAGGGAACGACATGCATGAACATGTTTCATGGAAACGTCGTAAACCAAGTGTGATTTCGTCCTGAACAGAAAGAGTTACAATATAGAAGCTTCTGTATGAAACTTTTCCTAAAGAAGTGCATTTGCCACATTTAACTCAGAGTCCTCCTCACTTGGTTCACTATTTTGTAAAATCATGGCCTGTGTGAACATGTGCCATTCAAATGTCACAAAACAAGTATGATTTTTGCCTGAACGCAAATGTTACAGTATAGGAACTTCTCTAGCATCCTTATTACTAAGAAGTGAAATTCCAACATTTACTCTGAATCCTCCGCAGTTGTTTCACTCTTTGGGATAATCAAGGCCAGCGGGAAAATGTTATATGCGAATGTGCCTAAACAAGTGTGATCTTTTCCTGAACACAAAGTGTAACACTATAGAATCTTCTATAGGATACTTATCCCTAAGAAATGCACCTCCAACATTTGACTCTCAGTCCTCCTCACTTGGTTCACTCTTTTGGAAAATCAAGGCCTGCGTGAACATATTCCATGAAAACGTCACAAAACCAGTATGAATTTCTCCTGAATATAAAAAGTTACAAGGTAGGAACATCTACAGGATTCTTATCACTGAGAAGAGAAAGTGAAACATGTGAATTTGACGCGTCTTCTCGTGGTCACTATTTTCAAGCTCAGTACAAGACTGAATATCGTTGGTAGAATCAGCACAAAACAAATGTTGTTTTCTCCAGAATACAAAGTTTTACAGTCTAGAACCCTGTGTAGGATACTTATCCCAAACAAGTGCACATGCTACAATTATAACTGTGAGTCCTCTTCACTTGGTTCACTATTTTAGAAGGGAACATCGTTGGTAGAATCAGCACAAAACAAATGGTGTTTTCTCCAGAATACAAAGTTTTACAGTCTAGAACCCTGTGCAGGATACTTATGCCACATAAGTGCACATGCTACATATATAACTGAGAGTCCTCTTCCCTTGGTTCACTATTTTGGAAGGGAACGACATGCATGAACATGTTTCATGGAAACGTCGTAAACCAAGTGTGATTTCGTCCTGAACAGAAAGAGTTACAACATAGAAACTTCTGTATGAAATTTATCCTAAAGAAGTGCATTTGCCACATTTAACTCAGAGTCCTCCTCACTTGGTTCACTATTTTGTAAAATCATGGCCTGTGTGAACATGTGCCATTCAAATGTCACAAAACAAGTATGATTTTCACCTGAACTCAAATGTTACAGTATAGGAACTTCTCTAGAATCCTTATTACTAAGAAGTGAAATTCCAACATTTACTCTTAATCCTCCGCAGTTGTTTCACTCTTTAGGATAATCAAGGCCTGAGGGAACATGTTATATGCGAATGTGCCTAAACAAGTGTGATCTTCTCCTGAACACAAAGTGTAACACTATAGAATCTTCTGTAGGATACTTATCCCTAAGAAGTGCACCTCCAACATTTGACTCTCAGTCCTCCTCACTTGGTTCACTCTTTTGGAAAATCAAGTCCTGCGTGAACATATTCCATGAAAACGTCACAAAACTAGTGTGAATTTCTCCTGATCTTAAAATGTTACAACGTGGGAACATCTACAGGATTTTTACCACTGAGAAGAGAAAGTGAAACATGTGAATTTGATGCGTCCTCTCGTGGACACTATTTTCAAGCTCATCACAAGACTGAATATCGTTGGTAGAATCAGCACAAAACAAGTTTGGTTTTCTCCAGAATACAAAGTTTTTCAGTCTAGAACCCTGTGTAGGATACTTATCCCAAACAAGTGCACATGCTACAAATATAACTGTGAGTCCTCTTCACTTGGTTCACTATTTTGGAAGGGAACATCGTTGGTAGAATCAGCACAAAACAAGAGTTGTTTTCTCCAGAATACAAAGTTTTACAGTCTAGAACCCTGTGTAGGATACTTATCCCAAACAAGTGCACATGCTACAATTATAACTGTGAGTCCTCTTCACTTGGTTCACTATTTTGGAAGGGAACATCGTTGGTAGAATCAGCACAAAACAAATGGTGTTTTCTCCAGAATACAAAGTTTTACAGTCTAGAACCCTGTGCAGGATACTTATGCCACATAAGTGCACATGCTACATATATAACTGAGAGTCCTCTTCCCTTGGTTCACTATTTTGGAAGGGAACGACATGCATGAACATGTTTCATGGAAACGTCGTAAACCAAGTGTGATTTCGTCCTGAACAGAAAGAGTTACAACATAGAAACTTCTGTATGAAATTTATCCTAAAGAAGTGCATTTGCCACATTTAACTCAGAGTCCTCCTCACTTGGTTCACTATTTTGTAAAATCATGGCCTGTGTGAACATGTGCCATTCAAATGTCACAAAACAAGTATGATTTTCACCTGAACTCAAATGTTACAGTATAGGAACTTCTCTCGAATCCTTATTACTAAGAAGTGAAATTCCAACATTTACTCTTAATCCTCCGCAGTTGTTTCACTCTTTAGGATAATCAAGGCCTGAGGGAACATGTTATATGCGAATGTGCCTAAACAAGTGTGATCTTCTCCTGAACACAAAGTGTAACACTATAGAATCTTCTGTAGGATACTTATCCCTAAGAAGTGCACCTCCAACATTTGACTCTCAGTCCTCCTCACTTGGTTCACTCTTGTGGAAAATCAAGGCCTGCGTGAACATATTCCATGAAAACGTCACAAAACTAGTGTGAATTTCTCCTGAACTTAAAATGTTACAACGTGGGAACATCTACAGGATTCTTACCACTGAGAAGAGAAAGTGAAACATGTGAATTTGATGCGTCCTCTCGTGGACACTATTTTCAAGCTCATCACAAGACTGAATATCGTTGGTAGAATCAGCACAAAACAAGTTTGGTTTTCTCCAGAATACAAAGTTTTTCAGTCTAGAACCCTGTGTAGGATACTTATCCCAAACAAGTGCACATGCTACAAATATAACTGTGAGTCCTCTTCACTTGGTTCACTATTTTGGAAGGGAACATCGTTGGTAGAATCAGCACAAAACAAGAGTTGTTTTCTCCAGAATACAAAGTTTTACAGTCTAGAACCCTGTGTAGGATACTTATCCCAAACAAGTTCACATGCTACATATATAACTGAGAGTCCTCTTCCCTTGGTTCACTATTTTGGAAGGGAACGACATGCATGAACATGTTTCATGGAAACGTCGTAAACCAAGTGTGATTTCGTCCTGAACAGAAAGAGTTACAACATAGAAACTTCTGTATGAAACTTATCCTAAAGAAGTGCATTTGCCACATTTAACTCAGAGTCCTCCTCACTTGGTTCACTATTTTGTAAAATCATGGCCTGTGTGAACATGTGCCATTCAAATGTCACCAAACAAGTATGATTTTCGCCTGAACGCAAATGTTAGAGTATAGGAACTTCTCTAGCATCCTTATTACTAAGAAGTGAAATTCCAACATTTACTCTGAATCCTCCGCAGTTGTTTCACTCTTTAGGATAATCAAGGCCTGCGGAACATGTTATATGCGAATGTGCCTAAACAAGTGTGATCTTCTCCTGAACACAAAGTGTAACACTATAGAATCTTCTGTAGGATACTTATCCCTAAGAAGTGCACCTCCAACATTTGACTCTCAGTCCTCCTCACTTGGTTCACTCTTTTGGAAAATCAAGGCCTGCGTGAACATATTCCATGAAAACGTCACAAAACCAGTATGAATTTCTCCTGAACATAAAAAGTTACAAGGTAGGAACATCTACAGGATTCTTATCACTGAGAAGAGAAAGTGAAACATGTGATTTTGACGCGTCTTCTCGTGGTCACTATTTTCAAGCTCAGTACAAGACTGAATATCGTTGGTAGAATCATCACAAAACAAGTGTTGTTTTCTCCAGAATACAAATTTTACAGTCTAGAACCCTGTGTAGGATACTTATCCCAAACAAGTGCACATGCTACAATTATAACTGTGAGTCCTCTTCACTTGGTTCACTATTGTGGAAGGGAACGACATGCATGAACATGTTTCATGGAAACGTCGTAAACCAAGTGTGATTTCGTCCTGAACAGAAAGAGTTACAATATAGAAGCTTCTGTATGAAACTTTTCCTAAAGAAGTGCATTTGCCACATTTAACTCAGAGTCCTCCTCACTTGGTTCACTATTTTGTAAAATCATGGCCTGTGTGAACATGTGCCATTCAAATGTCACAAAACAAGTATGATTTTTGCCTGAACGCAAATGTTACAGTATAGGAACTTCTCTAGCATCCTTATTACTAAGAAGTGAAATTCCAACATTTACTCTGAATCCTCCGCAGTTGTTTCACTCTTTGGGATAATCAAGGCCAGCGGGAAAATGTTATATGCGAATGTGCCTAAACAAGTGTGATCTTCTCCTGAACACAAAGTGTAACACTATAGAATCTTCTATAGGATACTTATCCCTAAGAAGTGCACCTCCAACATTTGACTCTCAGTCCTCCTCACTTGGTTCACTCTTTTGGAAAATCAAGGCCTGCGTGAACATATTCCATGAAAACATCACAAAACCAGTATGAATTTCTCCTGAATATAAAAAGTTACAAGGTAGGAACATCTACAGGATTCTTATCACTGAGAAGAGAAAGTGAAACATGTGAATTTGACGCGTCTTCTCGTGGTCACTATTTTCAAGCTCAGTACAAGACTGAATATCGTTGGTAGAATCAGCACAAAACAAATGTTGTTTTCTCCAGAATACAAAGTTTTACAGTCTAGAACCCTGTGTAGGATACTTATCCCAAACAAGTGCACATGCTACAATTATAACTGTGAGTCCTCTTCACTTGGTTCACTATTTTGGAAGGGAACATCGTTGGTAGAATCACCACAAAACAAATGGTGTTTTCTCCAGAATACAAAGTTTTACAGTCTAGAACCCTGTGCAGGATACTTATGCCACATAAGTGCACATGCTACATATATAACTGAGAGTTCTCTTCCCTTGGTTCACTATTTTGGAAGGGAACGACATGCATGAACATGTTTCATGGAAACGTCGTAAACCAAGTGTGATTTCGTCCTGAACAGAAAGAGTTACAACATAGAAAGTTCTGTATGAAACTTATCCTAAAGAAGTGCATTTGCCACATTTAACTCAGAGTCCTCCTCACTTGGTTCACTATTTTGTAAAATCATGGCCTGTGTGAACATGTGCCATTCAAATGTCACAAAACAAGTATGATTTTCGCCTGAACGCAAATGTTACAGTATAGGAACTTCTGTGGGATCTTTATTACTAAGAAGTGAAATTCCAACATTTACTCTGAATCCTCCGCAGTTGTTTCACTCTTTAGGATAATCAAGGCCTGCGGGAACATGTTATATGCGAATGTGCCTAAACAAGTGTCATCTTCTCCTGAACACAAAATGTAACACTATAGAATCTTCTGTAGGATACTTATCCCTAAGAAGTGCACCTCCAACATTTGACTCTCAGTCCTCCTCACTTGGTTCACTCTTTTGGAAAATCAAGGCCTGCGTGAACATATTCCATGAAAACGTCACAAAACCAGTATGAATTTCTCCTGAATATAAAAAGTTACAAGGTAGGAACATCTACAGGATTCTTATCACTGAGAAGAGAAAGTGAAACATGTGAATTTGACGCGTCTTCTCGTGGTCACTATTTTCAAGCTCAGTACAAGACTGAATATCGTTGGTAGAATCAGCACAAAACAAATGTTGTTTTCTCTAGAATACAAAGTTTTACAGTCTAGAACCCTGTGTAGGATACTTATCCCAAACAAGTGCACATGCTACAATTATAACTGTGAGTCCTCTTCACTTGGTTCACTATTTTGGAAGGGAACATCGTTGGTAGAATCAGCACAATACAAATGGTGTTTTCTCCAGAATACAAAGTTTTACAGTCTAGAACCCTGTGCAGGATACTTATGCCACATAAGTGCACATGCTACATATATAACTGAGAGTCCTCTTCCCTTGGTTCACTATTTTGGAAGGGAACGACATGCATGAACATGTTTCATGGAAACGTCGTAAACCAAGTGTGATTTCGTCCTGAACAGAAAGAGTTACAACATAGAAACTTCTGTATGAAACTTATCCTAAAGAAGTGCATTTGCCACATTTAACTCAGAGTCCTCCTCACTTGGTTCACTATTTTGTAAAATCATGGCCTGTGTGAACATGTGCCATTCAAATGTCACCAAACAAGTATGATTTTCGCCTGAACGCAAATGTTAGAGTATAGGAACTTCTCTAGCATCCTTATTACTAAGAAGTGAAATTCCAACATTTACTCTGAATCCTCCGCAGTTGTTTCACTCTTTAGGATAATCAAGGCCTGCGGAACATGTTATATGCGAATGTGCCTAAACAAGTGTGATCTTCTCCTGAACACAAAGTGTAACACTATAGAATCTTCTGTAGGATACTTATCCCTAAGAAGTGCACCTCCAACATTTGACTCTCAGTCCTCCTCACTTGGTTCACTCTTTTGGAAAATCAAGGCCTGCGTGAACATATTCCATGAAAACGTCACAAAACCAGTATGAATTTCTCCTGAACATAAAAAGTTACAAGGTAGGAACATCTACAGGATTCTTATCACTGAGAAGAGAAAGTGAAACATGTGAATATGACGCATCTTCTCGTGGTCACTATTTTCAAGCTCAGTACAAGACTGAATATCGTTGGTAGAATCAGCACAAAACAAGTGTTGTTTTCTCCAGAGTACAAACTTTTACAGTCTAGAACCCTGTGTAGGATACTTATCCCAAACAAGTGCACATGCTACAATTATAACTGTGAGTCCTCTTCACTTGGTTCACTATTGTGGAAGGGAACGACATGCATGAACATGTTTCATGGAAACGTCGTAAACCAAGTGTGATTTCGTCCTGAACAGAAAGAGTTACAATATAGAAGCTTCTGTATGAAACTTTTCCTAAAGAAGTGCATTTGCCACATTTAACTCAGAGTCCTCCTCACTTGGTTCACTATTTTGTAAAATCATGGCCTGTGTGAACATGTGCCATTCAAATGTCACAAAACAAGTATGATTTTTCGCCTGAACTCAAATGTTACAGTATAGGAACTTCTCTAGCATCCTTATTACTAAGAAGTGAAATTCCAACATTTCTCTGAATCCACCGCAGTTGTTTCACTCTTTAGGATAATCAAGGCCATGCGGGAACATGTTATATGTGAATGTGCCTAAACAAGTGTGATCTCCTCCTGAACACAAAGTGTAACAATATAGAATCTTCTGTAGGATACTTATCCCTAAGAAGTGCACCTCCAACATTTGACTCTCAGTCCTCCTCACTTGGTTCACTCTTTTGGAAAATCAAGGCCTGCGTGAACATATTCCATGAAAACATCACAAAACCAGTATGAATTTCTCCTGAATATAAAAAGTTACAAGGTAGGAACATCTACAGGATTCTTATCACTGAGAAGAGAAAGTGAAACATGTGAATTTGACGCGTCTTCTCGTGGTCACTATTTTCAAGCTCAGTACAAGACTGAATATCGTTGGTAGAATCAGCACAAAACAAATGTTGTTTTCTCCAGAATACAAAGTTTTACAGTCTCGAACCCTGTGTAGGATACTTATCCCAAAAAAGTGCACATGCTACAAATATAACTATGAGTCCTCTTCACTTGGTTCACTATTTTGGAAGGGAACATCGTTGGTAGAATCAGCACAAAACAAGTGTTGTTTTCTCCAGAATACAAAGTTTTACAGTCTAGACCCTGTGTAGGATACTTATCCCAAACAAATGCACATGCTACAAATATAACTGTGAGTCCTCTTCACTTGGTTCACTATTTTGGAAGGGAACATCGTTGGTAGAATCAGCACAAAACAAATTATCCCAAACAAGTGCACATGCTACAATTATAACTGTGAGTCCCTCTTCACTTGGTTCACATTTTTGGAAGGAACATCGTTGTAGAATCACCACAAAACAATGGTGTTTTGTCTCCAGAATACAGTTTTAACAGTCTAAACCCTGTGCGGATACTTATGCCACATAAGTGCACAGGCTACATATAAAACTGAGAGTTCTCTTCCCTTGGTTCACTATTTTGGAAGGGGAAACGACATGCATGAACATGGTTTCATGGAAACGTCGTAAACCAAGTGGTGATTTCGTCCTGAACAGAAAGATTTACAACATAGAACGTTCTGTAGTGAAACTTATCCTAAAAGAAGTGCATTTGCCACATTAACTCAGAGTCCTCCTCACTTGGTTTCACTATTTTGTAAAATCATGGCCTGTGTGAACATGTGCCATTCAAATGTCACCAAACAAGTATGATTTTCGCCTGAACGCAAATGTTAGAGTATAGGAACTTCTCTAGCATCCTTATTACTAAGAAGTGAAATTCCAACATTTACTCTGAATCCTCCGCAGTTGTTTCACTCTTTAGGATAATCAAGGCCTGAGGGAACATGTTATATGCGAATGTGCCTAAACAAGTGTGATCTTCTCCTGAACACAAAGTGTAACACTATAGAATCTTCTGTAGGATACTTATCCCTAAGAAGTGCACCTCCAACATTTGACTCTCAGTCCTCCTCACTTGGTTCACTCTTTTGGAAAATCAAGGCCTGCGTGAACATATTCCATGAAAACGTCACAAAACCAGTATGAATTTCTCCTGAACATAAAAAGTTACAAGGTAGGAACATCTACAGACTGAGAAGAGAAAGTGAAACGTGAATATGACGCATCTTCTCGTGGTCACTATTTTCAAGCTCAGTACAAGACTGAATATCGTTGGTAGAATCAGCACAAAACAAGTGTTGTTTTCTCCAGAGTACAAACTTTTACAGTCTAGAACCCTGTGTAGGATACTTATCCCAAACAAGTGCACATGCTACAATTATAACTGTGAGTCCTCTTCACTTGGTTCACTATTGTGGAAGGGAACGACATGCATGAACATGTTTCATGGAAACGTCGTAAACCAAGTGTGATTTCGTCCTGAACAGAAAGAGTTACAATATAGAAGCTTCTGTATGAAACTTTTCCTGAAGAAGTGCATTTGCCACATTTAACTCAGAGTCCTCCTCACTTGGTTCACTATTTTGTAAAATCATGGCCTGTGTGAACATGTGCCATTCAAATGTCACAAAACAAGTATGATTTTCGCCTGAACTCAAATGTTACAGTATAGGAACTTCTCTAGGATCCTTATTACTAAGAAGTGAAATTCCAACATTTCTCTGAATCCACCGCAGTTGTTTCACTCTTTAGGATAATCAAGGCCTGCGGGAACATGTTATATGTGAATGTGCCTAAACAAGTGTGATCTCCTCCTGAACACAAAGTGTAACACTATAGAATCTTTCTGTAGGATACTTATCCCTAAGAAGTGCACCTCCAACATTTGACTCTCAGTCCTCCTCACTTGGTTCACTCTTTTGGAAAATCAAGGCCTCTGCGTGAACATATTCCATGAAAACAGTCACAAAACCAGTATGAAATTTCTTCCTGATATAAAAAGGTTACGAGGTTATGGAACATCTACAGGATTCTTAATCACTGAGGAAGAGAAGTGAAACATGTGAATTGACGCGTCTTCTCGTGGTCACTTATTTGCACAAGCTCAGTACACAGTACTGAATATCGTTGGTAGAATCATCACAAACCAAGTGTTTTTTTCCAGAATACAAATTTTTACAGTCTAGAACCATGTTGGTAGCGATACTTATCCCAAACAAGTGCACATGCTTACAATTATACCTGTGAGTCCTCTTCACTTGGTTTCAGTTTTACAGTCTAGAACCCTGTGTAGGATCCTTATCCCAAACAAATGCACATGCTACAAATATAACTGTGAGTCCTCTTCACTTGGTTCACTATTTGGAAGGGAACATCGTTGGTAGAATCAGCACAAAACAAATGGTGTTTTCTCCAGAATACAAAGTTTTACAGTCTAGAACCCTGTGCAGGATACTTATGCCACATAAGTGCACATGCTACATATATAACTGAGAGTCCTCTTCCCTTGGTTCACTATTTTGGAAGGGAACGACATGCATGAACATGTTTCATGGAAACGTCGTAAACCAAGTGTGATTTCGTCCTGAACAGAAAGAGTTACAACATAGAAACTTCTGTGTGAAACTTATCCTAAAGAAGTGCATTTGCCACATTTAACTCAGAGTCCTCCTCACTTGGTTCACAATTTTGTAAAATCATGGCCTGTGTGAACATGTGCCATTCAAATGTCACCAAACAAGTATGATTTTCGCCCTGAACGCAAAGTTAGAGTATAGGAACTTCTCTAGCATCCTTATTACTAAGAAGTGAAATTCCAACATTTACTCTGAATCCTCCGCAGTTGTTTCACTCTTTAGGATAATCAAGGCCTGCGGGAACATGTTATATGCGAATGTGCCTAAACAAGTGTCATCTTCTCCTGAACACAAAGTGTAACACTATAGAATCTTCTGTAGGATACTTATCCCTAAGAAGTGCACCTCCAACATTTGACTCTCAGTCCTCCTCACTTGGTTCACTCTTTTGGAAAATCAAGGCCTGCGTGAACATATTCCATGAAAACGTCACAAAACCAGTATGAATTTCTCCTGAACATAAAAAGTTACAAGGTAGGAACATCTACAGACTGAGAAGAGAAAGTGAAACGTGAATATGACGCATCTTCTCGTGGTCACTATTTTCAAGCTCAGTACAAGACTGAATATCGTTGGTAGAATCATCACAAAACAAGTGTTGTTTTCTCCAGAGTACAAACTTTTACAGTCTAGAACCCTGTGTAGGATACTTATCCCAAACAAGTGCACATGCTACAATTATAACTGTGAGTCCTCTTCACTTGGTTCACTATTGTGGAAGGGAACGACATGCATGAACATGTTTCATGGAAACGTCGTAAACCAAGTGTGATTTCGTCCTGAACAGAAAGAGTTACAATATAGAAGCTTCTGTATGAAACTTTTCCTAAAGAAGTGCATTTGCCACATTTAACTCAGAGTCCTCCTCACTTGGTTCACTATTTTGTAAAATCATGGCCTGGGTGAACATGTGCCATTCAAATGTCACAAAACAAGTATGATTTTTGCCTGAACGCAAATGTTACAGTATAGGAACTTCTCTAGCATCCTTATTACTAAGAAGTGAAATTCCAACATTTACTCTGAATCCTCCGCAGTTGTTTCACTCTTTGGGATAATCAAGGCCAGCGGGAAAATGTTATATGCGAATGTGCCTAAACAAGTGTGATCTTCTCCTGAACACAAAGTGTAACACTATAGAATCTTCTATAGGATACTTATCCCTAAGAAGTGCACCTCCAACATTTGACTCTCAGTCCTCCTCACTTGGTTCACTCTTTTGGAAAATCAAGGCCTGCGTGAACATATTCCATGAAAACATCACAAAACCAGTATGAATTTCTCCTGAATATAAAAAGTTACAAGGTAGGAACATCTACAGGATTCTTATCACTGAGAAGAGAAAGTGAAACATGTGAATTTGACGCGTCTTCTCGTGGTCACTATTTTCAAGCTCAGTACAAGACTGAATATCGTTGGTAGAATCAGCACAAAACAAATGTTGTTTTCTCCAGAATACAAAGTTTTACAGTCTAGAACCCTGTGTAGGATACTTATCCCAAACAAGTGCACATGCTACAATTATAACTGTGAGTCCTCTTCACTTGGTTCACTATTTTGGAAGGGAACATCGTTGGTAGAATCACCACAAAACAAATGGTGTTTTCTCCAGAATACAAAGTTTTACAGTCTAGAACCCTGTGCAGGATACTTATGCCACATAAGTGCACATGCTACATATATAACTGAGAGTCCTCTTCCCTTGGTTCACTATTTTGGAAGGGAACGACATGCATGAACATGTTTCATGGAAACGTCGTAAACCAAGTGTGATTTCGTCCTGAACAGAAAGAGTTACAACATAGAAACTTCTGTATGAAACTTATCCTAAAGAAGTGCATTTGCCACATTTAACTCAGAGTCCTCCTCACTTGGTTCACTATTTTGTAAAATCATGGCCTGTGTGAACATGTGCCATTCAAATGTCACCAAACAAGTATGATTTTTGCCTGAACGCAAATGTTACAGTATAGGAACTTCTCTAGCATCCTTATTACTAAGAAGTGAAATTCCAACATTTACTCTGAATCCTCCGCAGTTGTTTCACTCTTTAGGATAATCAAGGCCTGCGGAACATGTTATATGCGAATGTGCCTAAACAAGTGTGATCTTCTCCTGAACACAAAGTGTAACACTATAGAATCTTCTGTAGGATACTTATCCCTAAGAAGTGCACCTCCAACATTTGACTCTCAGTCCTCCTCACTTGGTTCACTCTTTTGGAAAATCAAGGCCTGCGTGAACATATTCCATGAAAACGTCACAAAACCAGTATGAATTTCTCCTGAACATAAAAAGTTACAAGGTAGGAACATCTACAGACTGAGAAGAGAAAGTGAAACGTGAATATGACGCATCTTCTCGTGGTCACTATTTTCAAGCTCAGTACAAGACTGAATATCGTTGGTAGAATCATCACAAAACAAGTGTTGTTTTCTCCAGAGTACAAACTTTTACAGTCTAGAACCCTGTGTAGGATACTTATCCCAAACAAGTGCACATGCTACAATTATAACTGTGAGTCCTCTTCACTTGGTTCACTATTGTGGAAGGGAACGACATGCATGAACATGTTTCATGGAAACGTCGTAAACCAAGTGTGATTTCGTCCTGAACAGAAAGAGTTACAATATAGAAGCTTCTGTATGAAACTTTTCCTAAAGAAGTGCATTTGCCACATTTAACTCAGAGTCCTCCTCACTTGGTTCACTATTTTGTAAAATCATGGCCTGGGTGAACATGTGCCATTCAAATGTCACAAAACAAGTATGATTTTCGCCTGAACTCAAATGTTACAGTATAGGAACTTCTCCAGGATCCTTATTACTAAGAAGTGAAATTCCAACATTTCTCTGAATCCACCGCAGTTGTTTCACTCTTTAGGATAATCAAGGCCTGCGGGAACATGTTATATGTGAATGTGCCTAAACAAGTGTGATCTCCTCCTGAACACAAAGTGTAACAATATAGAATCTTCTGTAGGATACTTATCCCTAAGAAGTGCACCTCCAACATTTGACTCTCAGTCCTCCTCACTTGGTTCACTCTTTTGGAAAATCAAGGCCTGCGTGAACATATTCCATGAAAACGTCACAAAACCAGTATGAATTTCTCCTGAACATAAAAAGTTACAAGGTAGGAACATCTACAGGATTCTTATCACTGAGAAGAGAAAGTGAAACATGTGAATTTGACGCGTCTTCTCGTGGTCACTATTTTCAAGCTCAGTACAAGACTGAATATCGTTGGTAGAATCAGCACAAAACAAATGTTGTTTTCTCCAGAATACAAAGTTTTACAGTCTCGAACCCTGTGTAGGATACTTATCCCAAACAAGTGCACATGCTACAAATATAACTATCAGTCCTCTTCACTTGGTTCACTATTTTGGAAGGGAACATCGTTGGTAGAATCAGCACAAAACAAGTGTTGTTTTCTCCAGAATACAAAGTTTTACAGTCTAGAACCCTGTGTAGGATCCTTATCCCAAACAAATGCACATGCTACAAATATAACTGTGAGTCCTCTTCACTTGGTTCACTATTTTGGAAGGGAACATCGTTGGTAGAATCAGCACAAAACAAATGGTGTTTTCTCCAGAATACAAAGTTTTACAGTCTAGAACCCTGTGCAGGATACTTATGCCACATAAGTGCACATGCTACATATATAACTGAGAGTCCTCTTCCCTTGGTTCACTATTTTGGAAGGGAACGACATGCATGAACATGTTTCATGGAAACGTCGTAAACCAAGTGTGATTTCGTCCTGAACAGAAAGAGTTACAACATAGAAACTTCTGTGTGAAACTTATCCTAAAGAAGTGCATTTGCCACATTTAACTCAGAGTCCTCCTCACTTGGTTCACAATTTTGTAAAATCATGGCCTGTGTGAACATGTGCCATTCAAATGTCACCAAACAAGTATGATTTTCGCCTGAACGCAAATGTTAGAGTATAGGAACTTCTCTAGCATCCTTATTACTAAGAAGTGAAATTCCAACATTTACTCTGAATCCTCCGCAGTTGTTTCACTCTTTAGGATAATCAAGGCCTGCGGGAACATGTTATATGCGAATGTGCCTAAACAAGTGTCATCTTCTCCTGAACACAAAGTGTAACACTATAGAATCTTCTGTAGGATACTTATCCCTAAGAAGTGCACCTCCAACATTTGACTCTCAGTCCTCCTCACTTGGTTCACTCTTTTGGAAAATCAAGGCCTGCGTGAACATATTCCATGAAAACGTCACAAAACCAGTATGAATTTCTCCTGAACATAAAAAGTTACAAGGTAGGAACATCTACAGACTGAGAAGAGAAAGTGAAACGTGAATATGACGCATCTTCTCGTGGTCACTATTTTCAAGCTCAGTACAAGACTGAATATCGTTGGTAGAATCATCACAAAACAAGTGTTGTTTTCTCCAGAGTACAAACTTTTACAGTCTAGAACCCTGTGTAGGATACTTATCCCAAACAAGTGCACATGCTACAATTATAACTGTGAGTCCTCTTCACTTGGTTCACTATTGTGGAAGGGAACGACATGCATGAACATGTTTCATGGAAACGTCGTAAACCAAGTGTGATTTCGTCCTGAACAGAAAGAGTTACAATATAGAAGCTTCTGTATGAAACTTTTCCTAAAGAAGTGCATTTGCCACATTTAACTCAGAGTCCTCCTCACTTGGTTCACTATTTTGTAAAATCATGGCCTGGGTGAACATGTGCCATTCAAATGTCACAAAACAAGTATGATTTTTGCCTGAACGCAAATGTTACAGTATAGGAACTTCTCTAGCATCCTTATTACTAAGAAGTGAAATTCCAACATTTACTCTGAATCCTCCGCAGTTGTTTCACTCTTTGGGATAATCAAGGCCAGCGGGAAAATGTTATATGCGAATGTGCCTAAACAAGTGTGATCTTCTCCTGAACACAAAGTGTAACACTATAGAATCTTCTATAGGATACTTATCCCTAAGAAGTGCACCTCCAACATTTGACTCTCAGTCCTCCTCACTTGGTTCACTCTTTTGGAAAATCAAGGCCTGCGTGAACATATTCCATGAAAACATCACAAAACCAGTATGAATTTCTCCTGAATATAAAAAGTTACAAGGTAGGAACATCTACAGGATTCTTATCACTGAGAAGAGAAAGTGAAACATGTGAATTTGACGCGTCTTCTCGTGGTCACTATTTTCAAGCTCAGTACAAGACTGAATATCGTTGGTAGAATCAGCACAAAACAAATGTTGTTTTCTCCAGAATACAAAGTTTTTACAGTCTAGAACCCTGTGTAGGATACTTATCCCAAACAAGTGCACATGCTACAATTATAACTGTGAGTCCTCTTCACTTGGTTCACTATTTTGGAAGGGAACATCGTTGGTAGAATCACCACAAAACAAATGGTGTTTTCTCCAGAATACAAAGTTTTACAGTCTAGAACCCTGTGCAGGATACTTATGCCACATAAGTGCACATGCTACATATATAACTGAGAGTCCTCTTCCCTTGGTTCACTATTTTGGAAGGGAACGACATGCATGAACATGTTTCATGGAAACGTCGTAAACCAAGTGTGATTTCGTCCTGAACAGAAAGAGTTACAACATAGAAACTTCTGTATGAAACTTATCCTAAAGAAGTGCATTTGCCACATTTAACTCAGAGTCCTCCTCACTTGGTTCACTATTTTGTAAAATCATGGCCTGTGTGAACATGTGCCATTCAAATGTCACCAAACAAGTATGATTTTCGCCTGAACGCAAATGTTACAGTATAGGAACTTCTCTAGCATCCTTATTACTAAGAAGTGAAATTCCAACATTTACTCTGAATCCTCCGCAGTTGTTTCACTCTTTAGGATAATCAAGGCCTGCGGAACATGTTATATGCGAATGTGCCTAAACAAGTGTGATCTTCTCCTGAACACAAAGTGTAACACTATAGAATCTTCTGTAGGATACTTATCCCTAAGAAGTGCACCTCCAACATTTGACTCTCAGTCCTCCTCACTTGGTTCACTCTTTTGGAAAATCAAGGCCTGCGTGAACATATTCCATGAAAACGTCACAAAACCAGTATGAATTTCTCCTGAACATAAAAAGTTACAAGGTAGGAACATCTACAGACTGAGAAGAGAAAGTGAAACGTGAATATGACGCATCTTCTCGTGGTCACTATTTTCAAGCTCAGTACAAGACTGAATATCGTTGGTAGAATCATCACAAAACAAGTGTTGTTTTCTCCAGAGTACAAACTTTTACAGTCTAGAACCCTGTGTAGGATACTTATCCCAAACAAGTGCACATGCTACAATTATAACTGTGAGTCCTCTTCACTTGGTTCACTATTGTGGAAGGGAACGACATGCATGAACATGTTTCATGGAAACGTCGTAAACCAAGTGTGATTTCGTCCTGAACAGAAAGAGTTACAATATAGAAGCTTCTGTATGAAACTTTTCCTAAAGAAGTGCATTTGCCACATTTAACTCAGAGTCCTCCTCACTTGGTTCACTATTTTGTAAAATCATGGCCTGGGTGAACATGTGCCATTCAAATGTCACAAAACAAGTATGATTTTCGCCTGAACTCAAATGTTACAGTATAGGAACTTCTCCAGGATCCTTATTACTAAGAAGTGAAATTCCAACATTTCTCTGAATCCACTGCAGTTGTTTCACTCTTTAGGATAAGCAAGGCCTGCGGGAACATGTTATATGTGAATGTGCCTAAACAAGTGTGATCTCCTCCTGAACACAAAGTGTAACAATATAGAATCTTCTGTAGGATACTTATCCCTAAGAAGTGCACCTCCAACATTTGACTCTCAGTCCTCCTCACTTGGTTCACTCTTTTGGAAAATCAAGGCCTGCGTGAACATATTCCATGAAAACGTCACAAAAACAGTATGAATTTCTCCTGAACATAAAAAGTTACAAGGTAGGAACATCTACAGGATTCTTATCACTGAGAAGAGAAAGTGAAACATGTGAATTTGACGCGTCTTCTCGTGGTCACTATTTTCAAGCTCAGTACAAGACTGAATATCGTTGGTAGAATCAGCACAAAACAAATGTTGTTTTCTCCAGAATACAAAGTTTTACAGTCTCGAACCCTGTGTAGGATACTTATCCCAAACAAGTGCACATGCTACAAATATAACTGTGAGTCCTCTTCACTTGGTTCACTATTTTGGAAGGGAACATCGTTGGTAGAATCAGCACAAAACAAGTGTTGTTTTCTCCAGAATACAAAGTTTTACAGTCTAGAACCCTGTGTAGGATACTTATCCCAAACAAATGCACATGCTACAAATATAACTGTGAGTCCTCTTCACTTGGTTCACTATTTTGGAAGGGAACATCGTTGGTAGAATCAGCACAAAACAAATGTTGTTTTCTCCAGAATACAAAGTTTTACAGTCTAGAACCCTGTTTAGGATCCTTATCCCAAACAAGTGCACATGCTACAATTATAACTGTGAGTCCTCTTCACTTGGTTCACTATTTTGGAAGGGAACATCGTTGGTAGAATCAGCACAAAACAAATGGTGTTTTCTCCAGAATACAAAGTTTTACAGTCTAGAACCCTGTGCAGGATACTTATGCCAAATAAGTGCACATGCTACATATATAACTGAGAGTCCTCTTCCCTTGGTTCACTATTTTGGAAGGGAACGACATGCATGAACATGTTTCATGGAAACGTCGTAAACCAAGTGTGATTTCGTCCTGAACAGAAAGAGTTACAACATAGAAACTTCTGTATGAAACTTATCCTAAAGAAGTGCATTTGCCACATTTAACTCAGAGTCCTCCTCACTTGGTTCACTGTTTTGTAAAATCATGGCCTGTGTGAACATGTGCCATTCAAATGTCACCAAACAAGTATGATTTTCGCCTGAACGCAAATGTTACAGTATAGGAACTTCTCTAGCATCCTTATTACTAAGAAGTGAAATTCCAACATTTACTCTGAATCCTCCGCAGTTGTTTCACTCTTTAGGATAATCAAGGCCTGCGGAACATGTTATATGCGAATGTGCCTAAACAAGTGTGATCTTCTCCTGAACACAAAGTGTAACACTATAGAATCTTCTGTAGGATACTTATCCCTAAGAAGTGCACCTCCAACATTTGACTCTCAGTCCTCCTCACTTGGTTCACTCTTTCGGAAAATCAAGGCCTGCGTGAACATATTCCATGAAAACGTCACAAAACCAGTATGAATTTCTCCTGAACATAAAAAGTTACAAGGTAGGAACATCTACAGACTGAGAAGAGAAAGTGAAACGTGAATATGACGCATCTTCTCGTGGTCACTATTTTCAAGCTCAGTACAAGACTGAATATCGTTGGTAGAATCAGCACAAAACAAGTGTTGTTTTCTCCAGAGTACAAACTTTTACAGTCTAGAACCCTGTGTAGGATACTTATCCCAAACAAGTGCACATGCTACAATTATAACTGTGAGTCCTCTTCACTTGGTTCACTATTGTGGAAGGGAACGACATGCATGAACATGTTTCATGGAAACGTCGTAAACCAAGTGTGATTTCGTCCTGAACAGAAAGAGTTACAATATAGAAGCTTCTGTATGAAACTTTTCCTAAAGAAGTGCATTTGCCACATTTAACTCAGAGTCCTCCTCACTTGGTTCACTATTTTGTAAAATCATGGCCTGTGTGAACATGTGCCATTCAAATGTCACAAAACAAGTATGATTTTCGCCTGAACTCAAATGTTACAGTATAGGAACTTCTCTAGGATCCTTATTACTAAGAAGTGAAATTCCAACATTTCTCTGAATCCACCGCAGTTGTTTCACTCTTTAGGATAATCAAGGCCTGCGGGAACATGTTATATGCGAATGTGCCTAAACAAGTGTGATCTCCTCCTGAACACAAAGTGTAACAATATAGAATCTTCTGTAGGATACTTATCCCTAAGAAGTGCACCTCCAACATTTGACTCTCAGTCCTCCTCACTTGGTTCACTCTTTTGGAAAATCAAGGCCTGCGTGAACATATTCCATGAAAACGTCACAAAACCAGTATGAATTTCTCCTGAACATAAAAAGTTACAAGGTAGGAACATCTACAGGATTCTTATCACTGAGAAGAGAAAGTGAAACGTAAATTTGACGCGTCTTCTCGTGGTCACTATTTTCAAGCTCAGTACAAGACTGAATATCGTTGGTAGAATCAGCACAAAACAAATGTTGTTTTCTCCAGAATACAAAGTTTTACAGTCTCGAACCCTGTGTAGGATACTTATCCCAAACAAGTGCACATGCTACAAATATAACTATCAGTCCTCTTCACTTGGTTCACTATTTTGGAAGGGAACATCGTTGGTAGAATCAGCACAAAACAAGTGTTGTTTTCTCCAGAATACAAAGTTTTACAGTCTAGAACCCTGTGTAGGATACTTATCCCAAACAAATGCACATGCTACAAATATAACTGTGAGTCCTCTTCACTTGGTTCACTATTTTGGAAGGGAACATTGTTGGTAGAATCAGCACAAAACAAATGTTGTTTTCTCCAGAATACAAAGTTTTACAGTCTAGAACCCTGTTTAGGATCCTTATCCCAAACAAGTGCACATGCTACAATTATAACTGTGAGTCCTCTTCACTTGGTTCACTATTTTGGAAGGGAACATCGTTGGTAGAATCAGCACAAAACAAATGGTGTTTTCTCCAGAATACAAAGTTTTACAGTCTAGAACCCTGTGCAGGATACTTATGCCACATAAGTGCACATGCTACATATATAACTGAGAGTTCTCTTCCCTTGGTTCACTATTTTGGAAGGGAACGACATGCATGAACATGTTTCATGGAAACGTCGTAAACCAAGTGTGATTTCGTCCTGAACAGAAAGAGTTACAACATAGAAAGTTCTGTATGAAACTTATCCTAAAGAAGTGCATTTGCCACATTTAACTGAGTCCTCCTCACTTGGTTCACTATTTTGTAAAATCATGGCCTGTGTGAACATGTGCCATTCAAATGTCACAAAACAAGTATGATTTTCGCCTGAACGCAAATGTTACAGTATAGGAACTTCTGTGGGATCTTTATTACTAAGAAGTGAAATTCCAACATTTACTCTGAATCCTCCGCAGTTGTTTCACTCTTTAGGATAATCAAGGCCTGCGGGAACATGTTATATGCGAATGTGCCTAAACAAGTGTCATCTTCTCCTGAACACAAAGTGTAACACTATAGAATCTTCCTTAGGATACTTATCCCTAAGAAATGCACCTCCAACATTTGACTCTCAGTCCTCCTCACTTGGTTCACTCTTTTGGAAAATCAAGGCCTGCGTGAACATATTCCATGAAAACGTCACAAAACCAGTATGAATTTCTCCTGAACATAAAAAGTTACAAGGTAGGAACATCTACAGGATTCTTATCACTGAGAAGAGAAAGTGAAACATGTGAATTTGACGCGTCTTCTCGTGGTCACTATTTTCAAGCTCAGTACAAGACTGAATATCGTTGGTAGAATCAGCACAAAACAAATGTTGTTTTCTCTAGAATACAAAGTTTTACAGTCTAGAACCCTGTGTAGGATACTTATCCCAAACAAGTGCACATGCTACAATTATAACTGTGAGTCCTCTTCACTTGGTTCACTATTTTGGAAGGGAACATCGTTGGTAGAATCAGCACAATACAAATGGTGTTTTCTCCAGAATACAAAGTTTTACAGTCTAGAACCCTGTGCAGGATACTTATGCCACATAAGTGCACATGCTACATATATAACTGAGAGTCCTCTTCCCTTGGTTCACTATTTTGGAAGGGAACGACATGCATGAACATGTTTCATGGAAACGTCGTAAACCAAGTGTGATTTCGTCCTGAACAGAAAGAGTTACAACATAGAAACTTCTGTATGAAACTTATCCTAAAGAAGTTCATTTGCCACATTTAACTCAGAGTCCTCCTCACTTGGTTCACTATTTTGTAAAATCATGGCCTGTGTGAACATGTGCCATTCAAATGTCACCAAACAAGTATGATTTTCGCCTGAACGCAAATGTTACAGTATAGGAACTTCTCTAGCATCCTTATTACTAAGAAGTGAAATTCCAACATTTACTCTGAATCCTCCGCAGTTGTTTCACTCTTTAGGATAATCAAGGCCTGCGGAACATGTTATATGCGAATGTGCCTAAACAAGTGTGATCTTCTCCTGAACACAAAGTGTAACACTATAGAATCTTCTGTAGGATACTTATCCCTAAGAAGTGCACCTCCAACATTTGACTCTCAGTCCTCCTCACTTGGTTCACTCTTTTGGAAAATCAAGGCCTGCGTGAACATATTCCATGAAAACGTCACAAAACCAGTATGAATTTCTCCTGAACATAAAAAGTTACAAGGTAGGAACATCTACAGACTGAGAAGAGAAAGTGAAACGTGAATATGACGCATCTTCTCGTGGTCACTATTTTCAAGCTCAGTACAAGACTGAATATCGTTGGTAGAATCAGCACAAAACAAGTGTTGTTTTCTCCAGAGTACAAACTTTTACAGTCTAGAACCCTGTGTAGGATACTTATCCCAAACAAGTGCAAATGCTACAATTATAACTGTGAGTCCTCTTCACTTGGTTCACTATTGTGGAAGGGAACGACATGCATGAACATGTTTCATGGAAACGTCGTAAACCACGTGTGATTTCGTCCTGAACAGAAAGAGTTACAATATAGAAGCTTCTGTATGAAACTTTTCCTAAAGAAGTGCATTTGCCACATTTAACTCAGAGTCCTCCTCACTTGGTTCACTATTTTGTAAAATCATGGCCTGTGTGAACATGTGCCATTCAAATGTCACAAAACAAGTATGATTTTCGCCTGAACTCAAATGTTACAGTATAGGAACTTCTCTAGGATCCTTATTACTAAGAAGTGAAATTCCAACATTTCTCTGAATCCACCGCAGTTGTTTCACTCTTTAGGATAATCAAGGCCTGCGGGAACATGTTATATGTGAATGTGCCTAAACACGTGTGATCTCCTCCTGAACACAAAGTGTAACAATATAGAATCTTCTGTAGGATACTTATCCCTAAGAAGTGCACCTCCAACATTTGACTCTCAGTCCTCCTCACTTGGTTCACTCTTTTGGAAAATCAAGGCCTGCGTGAACATATTCCATGAAAACGTCACAAAACCAGTATGAATTTCTCCTGAACATAAAAAGTTACAAGGTAGGAACATCTACAGGATTCTTATCACTGAGAAGAGAAAGTGAAACATGTGAATTTGACGCGTCTTCTCGTGGTCACTATTTTCAAGCTCAGTACAAGACTGAATATCGTTGGTAGAATCAGCACAAAACAAATGTTGTTTTCTCCAGAATACAAAGTTTTACAGTCTCGAACCCTGTGTAGGATACTTATCCCAAACAAGTGCACATGCTACAAATATAACTATCAGTCCTCTTCACTTGGTTCACTATTTTGGAAGGGAACATCGTTGGTAGAATCAGCACAAAACAAGTGTTGTTTTCTCCAGAATACAAAGTTTTACAGTCTAGAACCCTGTGTAGGATACTTATCCCAAACAAATGCACATGCTACAAATATAACTGTGAGTCCTCTTCACTTCGTTCACTATTTTGGAAGGGAACATCGTTGGTAGAATCAGCACAAAACAAATGTTGTTTTCTCCAGAATACAAAGTTTTACAGTCTAGAACCCTGTTTAGGATCCTTATCCCAAACAAGTGCACATGCTACAATTATAACTGTGAGTCCTCTTCACTTGGTTCACTATTTTGGAAGGGAACATCGTTGGTAGAATCAGCACAAAACAAATGGTGTTTTCTCCAGAATACAAAGTTTTACAGTCTAGAACCCTGTGCAGGATACTTATGCCAAATAAGTGCACATGCTACATATATAACTGAGAGTCCTCTTCCCTTGGTTCACTATTTTGGAAGGGAACGACATGCATGAACATGTTTCATGGAAACGTCGTAAACCAAGTGTGATTTCGTCCTGAACAGAAAGAGTTACAACATAGAAACTTCTGTATGAAACTTATCCTAAAGAAGTGCATTTGCCACATTTAACTCAGAGTCCTCCTCACTTGGTTCACTATTTTGTAAAATCATGGCCTGTGTGAACATGTGCCATTCAAATGTCACAAAACAAGTATGATTTTCGCCTGAACGCAAATGTTACAGTATAGGAACTTCTCTAACATCCATATTACTAAGAAGTGAAATTCCAACATTTAGTCTGAATCCTCCGCAGTTGTTTCACTCTTTAGGATAATCAAGGCCTGCGGGAACATGTTATATGCGAATGTGCCTAAACAAGTGTCATCTTCTCCTGAACACAAAGTGTAACACTATAGAATCTTCTGTAGGATACTTATCCCTAAGAAGTGCACCTCCAACATTTGACTCTCAGTCCTCCTCACTTGGTTCACTCTTTTGGAAAATCAAGGCCTGCGTGAACATATTCCATGAAAACGTCACAAAACCAGTATGAATTTCTCCTGAATATAAAAAGTTACAAGGTAGGAACATCTACAGGATTCTTATCACTGAGAAGAGAAAGAGAAACATGTGAATTTGACGCGTCTTCTCGTGGTCACTATTTTCAAGCTCAGTACAAGACAGAATATCGTTGGTAGAAAAAGCACAAAACAAATGTTGTTTTCTCCAGAATACAAAGTTTTACAGTCTAGAACCCTGTGTAGGATACTTATCCCAAACAAGTGCACATGCTACAATTATAACTGTGAGTCCTCTTCACTTGGTTCACTATTTTGGAAGGGAACATCGTTGGTAGAATCAGCACAAAACAAATGGTGTTTTCTCCAGAATACAAAGTTTTACAGTCTAGAACCCTGTGCAGGATACTTATGCCACATAAGTGCACATGCTACATATATAACTGAGAGTCCTCTTCCCTTGGTTCACTATTTTGGAAGGGAACGACATGCATGAACATGTTTCATGGAAACGTCGTAAACCAAGTGTGATTTCGTCCTGAACAGAAAGAGTTACAACATAGAAACTTCTGTATGAAACTTATCCTAAAGAAGTGCATTTGCCACATTTAACTCAGAGTCCTCCTCACTTGGTTCACTATTTTGTAAAATCATGGCCTGTGTGAACATGTGCCATTCAAATGTCACAAAACAAGTATGATTTTCGCCTGAACTCAAATGTTACAGTATAGGAACTTCTCTAGGATCCTTATTACTAAGAAGTGAAATTCCAACATTTACTCTGAATCCTCCGCAGTTGTTTCACTCTTTAGGATAATCAAGGCCTGCGGGAACATGTTATATGCGAATGTGCCTAAACAAGTGTGATCTTCTCCTGAACACAAAGTGTAACACTATAGAATCTTCTGTAGGATACTTATCCCTAAGAAGTGCACCTCCAACATTTGACTCTCAGGCCTCCTCACTTGGTTCACTCTTTTGGAAAATCAAGGCCTGCGTGAACATATTCCATGAAAACGTCACAAAACTAGTGTGAATTTCTCCTGAACTTAAAATATTACAACGTGGGAACATCTACAGGATTCTTACGACTGAGAAGAGAAAGTGAAACATGTGAATTTGATGCGTCCTCTCGTGGACACTATTTTCAAGCTCATCACAAGACTGAATATCGTTGGTACAATCAGCACAAAACAAGTTTTGTTTTCTCCAGAATACAAAGTTTTTCAGTTTAGAACCCTGTGTAGGATACTTATCCCAAACAAGTGCACATGCTACAAATATAACTGTGAGTCCTCTTCACTTGGTTCACTATTTTGGAAGGGAACATCGTTGGTAGAATCAGCACAAAACAAATGTTGTTTTCTCCAGAATACAAAGTTTTACAGTCTAGAACCCTGTGCAGGATACTTATGCCAAATAAGTGCACATGCTACATATATAACTGAGAGTCCTCTTCACTTGGTTCACTATTTTGGGAGGGAACGACATGCATGAACATGTTTCATGGAAACGTCGTAAACCAAGTGTGATTTCGTCCTGAACAGAAAGAGTTACAACATAGAAACTTCTGTATGAAACTTATCCGAAAGAAGTGCATTTGCCACATTTAACTCAGAGTCCTCCTCACTTGGTTCACTATTTTGTAAAATCATGGCCTGTGTGAACATGTGCCATTCAAATGTCACCAAACAAGTATGATTTTCGCCTGAACGCAAATATTACAGTATAGGAACTTCTCTAGCATCCTTATTACTAAGAAGTGAAATTCCAACATTTACTCTGAATCCTCCGCAGTTGTTTCACTCTTTAGGATAATCAAGGCCTGCGGGAACATGTTATATGCGAATGTGCCTAAACAAGTGTGATCTTCTCCTGAACACAAAGTGTAACACTATAGAATCTTCTGTAGGATACTTATCCCTAAGAAGTGCACCTCCAACATTTGACTCTCAGTCCTCCTCACTTAGTTCACTCTATTGGAAAATCAAGGCCTGCGTGAACATATTCCATGAAAACGTCACAAAACCAGTATGAATTTCTCCTGAACATAAAAAGTTACAAGGTAGGAACATCTACAGGATTCTTATCACTGAGAAGAGAAAGTGAAACATGTGAATTTGACGCGTCTTCTCGTGGTCACTATTTTCAAGCTCAGTACAAGACTGAATATCGTTGGTAGAATCATCACAAAACAAGTGTTGTTTTCTCCAGAATACAAACTTTTACAGTCTAGAACCCTGTGTAGGATACTTATCCCAAACAAGTGCACATGCTACAATTATAACTGTGAGTCCTCTTCACTTGGTTCACTATTGTGGAAGGGAACGACATGCATGAACATGTTTCATGGAAACGTCGTAAACCAAGTGTGATTTCGTCCTGAACAGAAAGAGTTACAATATAGAAGCTTCTGTATGAAACTTTTCCTAAAGAAGTGCATTTGCCACATTTAACTCAGAGTCCTCCTCACTTGGTTCACTATTTTGTAAAATCATGGCCTGTGTGAACATGTGCCATTCCAATGTCACAAAACAAGTATGATTTTTGCCTGAACGCAAATGTTACAGTATAGGAACTTCTCTAGCATCCTTATTACTAAGAAGTGAAATTCCAACATTTACTCTGAATCCTCCGCGGTTGTTTCACTCTTTAGGATAATCAAGGCCAGCGGGAAAATGTTATATGCGAATGTGCCTAAACAAGTGTGATCTTCTCCTGAACACAAAGTGTAACACTATAGAATCTTCTATAGGATACTTATCCCTAAGAAGTGCACCTCCAACATTTGACTCTCAGTCCTCCTCACTTGGTTCACTCTTTTGGAAAATCAAGGCCTGTGTGAACATATTCCATGAAAACGTCACAAAACCAGTATGAATTTCTCCTGAATATAAAAAGTTACAAGGTAGGAACATCTACAGGATTCTTATCACTGAGAAGAGAAAGTGAAACATGTGAATTTGACGCGTCTTCTCGTGGTCACTATTTTCAAGCTCAGTACAAGACTGAATATCGTTGGTAGAATCAGCACAAAACAAATGTTGTTTTCTCCAGAATACAAAGTTTTTCAGTCTAGAACCCTGTGTAGGATACTTATCCCAAACAAGTGCACATGCTACAAATATAACTGTGATCCTCTTCACTTGGTTCACTATTTTGGAAGGGAACATCGTTGGTAGAATCAGCACAAAACAAGTGTTGTTTTCTCCAGAATACAAAGTTTTACAGTCTAGAACCCTGTGTAGGATACTTATCCCAAACAAATGCACATGCTACAAATATAACTGTGAGTCCTCTTCACTTGGTTCACTATTTTGGAAGGGAACATCGTTGGTAGAATCAGCACAAAACAAATGTTGTTTTCTCCAGAATACAAAGTTTTACAGTCTAGAACCCTGTTTAGGATCCTTATCCCAAACAAGTGCACATGCTACAATTATAACTGTGAGTCCTCTTCACTTGGTTCACTATTTTGGAAGGGAACATCGTTGGTAGAATCAGCACAAAACAAATGGTGTTTTCTCCAGAATACAAAGTTTTACAGTCTAGAACCCTGTGCAGGATACTTATGCCAAATAAGTGCACATGCTACATATATAACTGAGAGTCCTCTTCCCTTGGTTCACTATTTTGGAAGGGAACGACATGCATGAACATGTTTCATGGAAACGTCGTAAACCAAGTGTGATTTCGTCCTGAACAGAAAGAGTTACAACATAGAAACTTCTGTATGAAACTTATCCTAAAGAAGTGCATTTGCCACATTTAACTCAGAGTCCTCCTCACTTGGTTCACTATTTTGTAAAATCATGGCCTGTGTGAACATGTGCCATTCAAATGTCACAAAACAAGTATGATTTTCGCCTGAACGCAAATGTTACAGTATAGGAACTTCTCTAACATCCATATTACTAAGAAGTGAAATTCCAACATTTAGTCTGAATCCTCCGCAGTTGTTTCACTCTTTAGGATAATCAAGGCCTGCGGGAACATGTTATATGCGAATGTGCCTAAACAAGTGTCATCTTCTCCTGAACACAAAGTGTAACACTATAGAATCTTCTGTAGGATACTTATCCCTAAGAAGTGCACCTCCAACATTTGACTCTCAGTCCTCCTCACTTGGTTCACTCTTTTGGAAAATCAAGGCCTGCGTGAACATATTCCATGAAAACGTCACAAAACCAGTATGAATTTCTCCTGAATATAAAAAGTTACAAGGTAGGAACATCTACAGGATTCTTATCACTGAGAAGAGAAAGTGAAACATGTGAATTTAACGCGTCTTCTCGTGGTCACTATTTTCAAGCTCAGTACAAGACTGAATATCGTTGGTAGAAAAAGCACAAAACAAATGTTGTTTTCTCCAGAATACAAAGTTTTACAGTCTAGAACCCTGTGTAGGATACTTATCCCAAACAAGTGCACATGCTACAATTATAACTGTGAGTCCTCTTCACTTGGTTCACTATTTTGGAAGGGAACATCGTTGGTAGAATCAGCACAAAACAAATGGTGTTTTCTCCAGAATACAAAGTTTTACAGTCTAGAACCCTGTGCAGGATACTTATGCCACATAAGTGCACATGCTACATATATAACTGAGAGTCCTCTTCCCTTGGTTCACTATTTTGGAAGGGAACGACATGCATGAACATGTTTCATGGAAACGTCGTAAACCAAGTGTGATTTCGTCCTGAACAGAAAGAGTTACAACATAGAAACTTCTGTATGAAACTTATCCTAAAGAAGTGCATTTGCCACATTTAACTCAGAGTCCTCCTCACTTGGTTCACTATTTTGTAAAATCATGGCCTGTGTGAACATGTGCCATTCAAATGTCACCAAACAAGTATGATTTTCGCCTGAACGCAAATGTTAGAGTATAGGAACTTCTCTAGCATCCTTATTACTAAGAAGTGAAATTCCAACATTTACTCTGAATCCTCCGCAGTTGTTTCACTCTTTAGGATAATCAAGGCCTGCGGAACATGTTATATGCGAATGTGCCTAAACAAGTGTGATCTTCTCCTGAACACAAAGTGTAACACTATAGAATCTTCTGTAGGATACTTATCCCTAAGAAGTGCACCTCCAACATTTGACTCTCAGTCCTCCTCACTTGGTTCACTCTTTTGGAAAATCAAGGCCTGCGTGAACATATTCCATGAAAACGTCACAAAACCAGTATGAATTTCTCCTGAACATAAAAAGTTACAAGGTAGGAACATCTACAGGATTCTTATCACTGAGAAGAGAAAGTGAAACATGTGAATTTGACGCGTCTTCTCGTGGTCACTATTTTCAAGCTCAGTACAAGACTGAATATCGTTGGTAGAATCATCACAAAACAAGTGTTGTTTTCTCCAGAATACAAATTTTACAGTCTAGAACCCTGTGTAGGATACTTATCCCAAACAAGTGCACATGCTACAATTATAACTGTGAGTCCTCTTCACTTGGTTCACTATTGTGGAAGGGAACGACATGCATGAACATGTTTCATGGAAACGTCGTAAACCAAGCCTGATTTCGTCCTGAACAGAAAGAGTTACAATATAGAAGCTTCTGTATGAAACTTTTCCTAAAGAAGTGCATTTGCCACATTTAACTCAGAGTCCTCCTCACTTGGTTCACTATTTTGTAAAATCATGGCCTGTGTGAACATGTGCCATTCAAATGTCACAAAACAAGTATGATTTTTGCCTGAACGCAAATGTTACAGTATAGGAACTTCTCTAGCATCCTTATTACTAAGAAGTGAAATTCCAACATTTACTCTGAATCCTCCGCAGTTGTTTCACTCTTTGGGATAATCAAGGCCAGCGGGAAAATGTTATATGCGAATGTGCCTAAACAAGTGTGATCTTCTCCTGAACACAAAGTGTAACACTATAGAATCTTCTATAGGATACTTATCCCTAAGAAGTGCACCTCCAACATTTGACTCTCAGTCCTCCTCACATGGTTCACTCTTTTGGAAAATCAAGGCCTGCGTGAACATATTCCATGAAAACATCACAAAACCAGTATGAATTTCTCCTGAATATAAAAAGTTACAAGGTAGGAACATCTACAGGATTCTTATCACTGAGAAGAGAAAGTGAAACATGTGAATTTGACGCGTCTTCTCGTGGTCACTATTTTCAAGCTCAGTACAAGACTGAATATCGTTGGTAGAATCAGCACAAAACAAATGTTGTTTTCTCCAGAATACAAAGTTTTACAGTCTAGAACCCTGTGTAGGATACTTATCCCAAACAAGTGCACATGCTACAATTATAACTGTGAGTCCTCTTCACTTGGTTCACTATTTTGGAAGGGAACATCGTTGGTAGAATCAGCACAAAACAAATGGTGTTTTCTCCAGAATACAAAGTTTTACAGTCTAGAACCCTGTGCAGGATACTTATGCCACATAAGTGCACATGCTACATATATAACTGAGAGTTCTCTTCCCTTGGTTCACTATTTTGGAAGGGAACGACATGCATGAACATGTTTCATGGAAACGTCGTAAACCAAGTGTGATTTCGTCCTGAACAGAAAGAGTTACAACATAGAAAGTTCTGTATGAAACTTATCCTAAAGAAGTGCATTTGCCACATTTAACTGAGTCCTCCTCACTTGGTTCACTATTTTGTAAAATCATGGCCTGTGTGAACATGTGCCATTCAAATGTCACAAAACAAGTATGATTTTCGCCTGAACGCAAATGTTACAGTATAGGAACTTCTGTGGGATCTTTATTACTAAGAAGTGAAATTCCAACATTTACTCTGAATCCTCCGCAGTTGTTTCACTCTTTAGGATAATCAAGGCCTGCGGGAACATGTTATATGCGAATGTGCCTAAACAAGTGTCATCTTCTCCTGAACACAAAGTGTAACACTATAGAATCTTCTGTAGGATACTTATCCCTAAGAAATGCACCTCCAACATTTGACTCTCAGTCCTCCTCACTTGGTTCACTCTTTTGGAAAATCAAGGCCTGCGTGAACATATTCCATGAAAACGTCACAAAACCAGTATGAATTTCTCCTGAACATAAAAAGTTACAAGGTAGGAACATCTACAGGATTCTTATCACTGAGAAGAGAAAGTGAAACATGTGAATTTGACGCGTCTTCTCGTGGTCACTATTTTCAAGCTCAGTACAAGACTGAATATCGTTGGTAGAATCAGCACAAAACAAATGTTGTTTTCTCTAGAATACAAAGTTTTACAGTCTAGAACCCTGTGTAGGATACTTATCCCAAACAAGTGCACATGCTACAATTATAACTGTGAGTCCTCTTCACTTGGTTCACTATTTTGGAAGGGAACATCGTTGGTAGAATCAGCACAATACAAATGGTGTTTTCTCCAGAATACAAAGTTTTACAGTCTAGAACCCTGTGCAGGATACTTATGCCACATAAGTGCACATGCTACATATATAACTGAGAGTCCTCTTCCCTTGGTTCACTATTTTGGAAGGGAACGACATGCATGAACATGTTTCATGGAAACGTCGTAAACCAAGTGTGATTTCGTCCTGAACAGAAAGAGTTACAACATAGAAACTTCTGTATGAAACTTATCCTAAAGAAGTTCATTTGCCACATTTAACTCAGAGTCCTCCTCACTTGGTTCACTATTTTGTAAAATCATGGCCTGTGTGAACATGTGCCATTCAAATGTCACCAAACAAGTATGATTTTCGCCTGAACGCAAATGTTAGAGTATAGGAACTTCTCTAGCATCCTTATTACTAAGAAGTGAAATTCCAACATTTACTCTGAATCCTCCGCAGTTGTTTCACTCTTTAGGATAATCAAGGCCTGCGGAACATGTTATATGCGAATGTGCCTAAACAAGTGTGATCTTCTCCTGAACACAAAGTGTAACACTATAGAATCTTCTGTAGGATACTTATCCCTAAGAAGTGCACCTCCAACATTTGACTCTCAGTCCTCCTCACTTGGTTCACTCTTTTGGAAAATCAAGGCCTGCGTGAACATATTCCATGAAAACGTCACAAAACCAGTATGAATTTCTCCTGAACATAAAAAGTTACAAGGTAGGAACATCTACAGGATTCTTATCACTGAGAAGAGAAAGTGAAACATGTGAATTTGACGCGTCTTCTCGTGGTCACTATTTTCAAGCTCAGTACAAGACTGAATATCGTTGGTAGAATCATCACAAAACAAGTGTTGTTTTCTCCAGAATACAAATTTTACAGTCTAGAACCCTGTGTAGGATACTTATCCCAAACAAGTGCACATGCTACAATTATAACTGTGAGTCCTCTTCACTTGGTTCACTATTGTGGAAGGGAACGACATGCATGAACATGTTTCATGGAAACGTCGTAAACCAAGCCTGATTTCGTCCTGAACAGAAAGAGTTACAATATAGAAGCTTCTGTATGAAACTTTTCCTAAAGAAGTGCATTTGCCACATTTAACTCAGAGTCCTCCTCACTTGGTTCACTATTTTGTAAAATCATGGCCTGTGTGAACATGTGCCATTCAAATGTCACAAAACAAGTATGATTTTTGCCTGAACGCAAATGTTACAGTATAGGAACTTCTCTAGCATCCTTATTACTAAGAAGTGAAATTCCAACATTTACTCTGAATCCTCCGCAGTTGTTTCACTCTTTGGGATAATCAAGGCCAGCGGGAAAATGTTATATGCGAATGTGCCTAAACAAGTGTGATCTTCTCCTGAACACAAAGTGTAACACTATAGAATCTTCTATAGGATACTTATCCCTAAGAAGTGCACCTCCAACATTTGACTCTCAGTCCTCCTCACATGGTTCACTCTTTTGGAAAATCAAGGCCTGCGTGAACATATTCCATGAAAACATCACAAAACCAGTATGAATTTCTCCTGAATATAAAAAGTTACAAGGTAGGAACATCTACAGGATTCTTATCACTGAGAAGAGAAAGTGAAACATGTGAATTTGACGCGTCTTCTCGTGGTCACTATTTTCAAGCTCAGTACAAGACTGAATATCGTTGGTAGAATCAGCACAAAACAAATGTTGTTTTCTCCAGAATACAAAGTTTTACAGTCTAGAACCCTGTGTAGGATACTTATCCCAAACAAGTGCACATGCTACAATTATAACTGTGAGTCCTCTTCACTTGGTTCACTATTTTGGAAGGGAACATCGTTGGTAGAATCAGCACAAAACAAATGGTGTTTTCTCCAGAATACAAAGTTTTACAGTCTAGAACCCTGTGCAGGATACTTATGCCACATAAGTGCACATGCTACATATATAACTGAGAGTTCTCTTCCCTTGGTTCACTATTTTGGAAGGGAACGACATGCATGAACATGTTTCATGGAAACGTCGTAAACCAAGTGTGATTTCGTCCTGAACAGAAAGAGTTACAACATAGAAAGTTCTGTATGAAACTTATCCTAAAGAAGTGCATTTGCCACATTTAACTGAGTCCTCCTCACTTGGTTCACTATTTTGTAAAATCATGGCCTGTGTGAACATGTGCCATTCAAATGTCACAAAACAAGTATGATTTTCGCCTGAACGCAAATGTTACAGTATAGGAACTTCTGTGGGATCTTTATTACTAAGAAGTGAAATTCCAACATTTACTCTGAATCCTCCGCAGTTGTTTCACTCTTTAGGATAATCAAGGCCTGCGGGAACATGTTATATGCGAATGTGCCTAAACAAGTGTCATCTTCTCCTGAACACAAAGTGTAACACTATAGAATCTTCTGTAGGATACTTATCCCTAAGAAATGCACCTCCAACATTTGACTCTCAGTCCTCCTCACTTGGTTCACTCTTTTGGAAAATCAAGGCCTGCGTGAACATATTCCATGAAAACGTCACAAAACCAGTATGAATTTCTCCTGAACATAAAAAGTTACAAGGTAGGAACATCTACAGGATTCTTATCACTGAGAAGAGAAAGTGAAACATGTGAATTTGACGCGTCTTCTCGTGGTCACTATTTTCAAGCTCAGTACAAGACTGAATATCGTTGGTAGAATCAGCACAAAACAAATGTTGTTTTCTCTAGAATACAAAGTTTTACAGTCTAGAACCCTGTGTAGGATACTTATCCCAAACAAGTGCACATGCTACAATTATAACTGTGAGTCCTCTTCACTTGGTTCACTATTTTGGAAGGGAACATCGTTGGTAGAATCAGCACAATACAAATGGTGTTTTCTCCAGAATACAAAGTTTTACAGTCTAGAACCCTGTGCAGGATACTTATGCCACATAAGTGCACATGCTACATATATAACTGAGAGTCCTCTTCCCTTGGTTCACTATTTTGGAAGGGAACGACATGCATGAACATGTTTCATGGAAACGTCGTAAACCAAGTGTGATTTCGTCCTGAACAGAAAGAGTTACAACATAGAAACTTCTGTATGAAACTTATCCTAAAGAAGTTCATTTGCCACATTTAACTCAGAGTCCTCCTCACTTGGTTCACTATTTTGTAAAATCATGGCCTGTGTGAACATGTGCCATTCAAATGTCACCAAACAAGTATGATTTTCGCCTGAACGCAAATGTTACAGTATAGGAACTTCTCTAGCATCCTTATTACTAAGAAGTGAAATTCCAACATTTACTCTGAATCCTCCGCAGTTGTTTCACTCTTTAGGATAATCAAGGCCTGCGGAACATGTTATATGCGAATGTGCCTAAACAAGTGTGATCTTCTCCTGAACACAAAGTGTAACACTATAGAATCTTCTGTAGGATACTTATCCCTAAGAAGTGCACCTCCAACATTTGACTCTCAGTCCTCCTCACTTGGTTCACTCTTTTGGAAAATCAAGGCCTGCGTGAACATATTCCATGAAAACGTCACAAAACCAGTATGAATTTCTCCTGAACATAAAAAGTTACAAGGTAGGAACATCTACAGACTGAGAAGAGAAAGTGAAACGTGAATATGACGCATCTTCTCGTGGTCACTATTTTCAAGCTCAGTACAAGACTGAATATCGTTGGTAGAATCAGCACAAACAAGTGTTGTTTTCTCCAGAGTACAAACTTTTACAGTCTAGAACCCTGTGTAGGATACTTATCCCAAACAAGTGCACATGCTACAATTATAACTGTGAGTCCTCTTCACTTGGTTCACTATTGTGGAAGGGAACGACATGCATGAACATGTTTCATGGAAACGTCGTAAACCACGTGTGATTTCGTCCTGAACAGAAAGAGTTACAATATAGAAGCTTCTGTATGAAACTTTTCCTAAAGAAGTGCATTTGCCACATTTAACTCAGAGTCCTCCTCACTTGGTTCACTATTTTGTAAAATCATGGCCTGTGTGAACATGTGCCATTCAAATGTCACAAAACAAGTATGATTTTCGCCTGAACTCAAATGTTACAGTATAGGAACTTCTCTAGGATCCTTATTACTAAGAAGTGAAATTCCAACATTTCTCTGAATCCACCGCAGTTGTTTCACTCTTTAGGATAATCAAGGCCTGCGGGAACATGTTATATGTGAATGTGCCTAAACACGTGTGATCTCCTCCTGAACACAAAGTGTAACAATATAGAATCTTCTGTAGGATACTTATCCCTAAGAAGTGCACCTCCAACATTTGACTCTCAGTCCTCCTCACTTGGTTCACTCTTTTGGAAAATCAAGGCCTGCGTGAACATATTCCATGAAAACGTCACAAAACCAGTATGAATTTCTCCTGAACATAAAAAGTTACAAGGTAGGAACATCTACAGGATTCTTATCACTGAGAAGAGAAAGTGAAACATGTGAATTTGACGCGTCTTCTCGTGGTCACTATTTTCAAGCTCAGTACAAGACTGAATATCGTTGGTAGAATCAGCACAAAACAAATGTTGTTTTCTCCAGAATACAAAGTTTTACAGTCTCGAACCCTGTGTAGGATACTTATCCCAAACAAGTGCACATGCTACAAATATAACTATCAGTCCTCTTCACTTGGTTCACTATTTTGGAAGGGAACATCGTTGGTAGAATCAGCACAAAACAAGTGTTGTTTTCTCCAGAATACAAAGTTTTACAGTCTAGAACCCTGTGTAGGATACTTATCCCAAACAAATGCACATGCTACAAATATAACTGTGAGTCCTCTTCACTTCGTTCACTATTTTGGAAGGGAACATCGTTGGTAGAATCAGCACAAAACAAATGTTGTTTTCTCCAGAATACAAAGTTTTACAGTCTAGAACCCTGTTTAGGATCCTTATCCCAAACAAGTGCACATGCTACAATTATAACTGTGAGTCCTCTTCACTTGGTTCACTATTTTGGAAGGGAACATCGTTGGTAGAATCAGCACAAAACAAATGGTGTTTTCTCCAGAATACAAAGTTTTACAGTCTAGAACCCTGTGCAGGATACTTATGCCAAATAAGTGCACATGCTACATATATAACTGAGAGTCCTCTTCCCTTGGTTCACTATTTTGGAAGGGAACGACATGCATGAACATGTTTCATGGAAACGTCGTAAACCAAGTGTGATTTCGTCCTGAACAGAAAGAGTTACAACATAGAAACTTCTGTATGAAACTTATCCTAAAGAAGTGCATTTGCCACATTTAACTCAGAGTCCTCCTCACTTGGTTCACTATTTTGTAAAATCATGGCCTGTGTGAACATGTGCCATTCAAATGTCACAAAACAAGTATGATTTTCGCCTGAACGCAAATGTTACAGTATAGGAACTTCTCTAACATCCATATTACTAAGAAGTGAAATTCCAACATTTAGTCTGAATCCTCCGCAGTTGTTTCACTCTTTAGGATAATCAAGGCCTGCGGGAACATGTTATATGCGAATGTGCCTAAACAAGTGTCATCTTCTCCTGAACACAAAGTGTAACACTATAGAATCTTCTGTAGGATACTTATCCCTAAGAAGTGCACCTCCAACATTTGACTCTCAGTCCTCCTCACTTGGTTCACTCTTTTGGAAAATCAAGGCCTGCGTGAACATATTCCATGAAAACGTCACAAAACCAGTATGAATTTCTCCTGAATATAAAAAGTTACAAGGTAGGAACATCTACAGGATTCTTATCACTGAGAAGAGAAAGAGAAACATGTGAATTTGACGCGTCTTCTCGTGGTCACTATTTTCAAGCTCAGTACAAGACAGAATATCGTTGGTAGAAAAAGCACAAAACAATGTTGTTTTCTCCAGAATACAAAGTTTTACAGTCTAGAACCCTGTGTAGGATACTTATCCCAAACAAGTGCACATGCTACAATTATAACTGTGAGTCCTCTTCACTTGGTTCACTATTTTGGAAGGGAACATCGTTGGTAGAATCAGCACAAAACAATGGTGTTTCTCCAGAATACAAAGTTTTACAGTCTAGAACCCTGTGCAGGATACTTATGCCACATAAGTGCACATGCTACATATATAACTGAGAGTCCTCTTCCCTTGGTTCACTATTTTGGAAGGGAACGACATGCATGAACATGTTTCATGGAAACGTCGTAAACCAAGTGTGATTTCGTCCTGAACAGAAAGAGTTACAACATAGAAACTTCTGTATGAAACTTATCCTAAAGAAGTGCATTTGCCACATTTAACTCAGAGTCCTCCTCACTTGGTTCACTATTTTGTAAAATCATGGCCTGTGTGAACATGTGCCATTCAAATGTCACAAAACAAGTATGATTTTCGCCTGAACTCAAATGTTACAGTATAGGAACTTCTCTAGGATCCTTATTACTAAGAAGTGAAATTCCAACATTTACTCTTAATCCTCCGCAGTTGTTTCACTCTTTAGGATAATCAAGGCCTGCGGGAACATGTTATATGCGAATGTGCCTAAACAAGTGTGATCTTCTCCTGAACACAAAGTGTAAACACTATAGAATCTTCTGTAGGATACTTATCCCTAAGAAGTGCACCTCCAACATTTGACTCTCAGGCCTCCTCACTTGGTTCACTCTTTTGGAAAATCAGGCCTGCGTGAACATATTCCATGAAAACGTCACAAAACTAGAGTGAATTTCTCCTGAACTTAAAATATTACAACGTGGGAACATCTACAGGATTCTTACGACTGAGAAGAGAAAGTGAAACATGTGAATTTGATGCGTCCTCTCGTGGACACTATTTTCAAGCTCATCACAAGACTGAATATCGTTGGTACAATCAGCACAAAACAAGTTTTGTTTTCTCCAGAATACAAAGTTTTTCAGTTTAGAACCCTGTGTAGGATACTTATCCCAAACAAGTGCACATGCTACAAATATAACTGTGAGTCCTCTTCACTTGGTTCACTATTTTGGAAGGGAACATCGTTGGTAGAATCAGCACAAAACAAATGTTGTTTTCTCCAGAATACAAAGTTTTACAGTCTAGAACCCTGTGCAGGATACTTATGCCAAATAAGTGCACATGCTACATATATAACTGAGAGTCCTCTTCCCTTGGTTCACTATTTTGGAAGGGAACGACATGCATGAACATGTTTCATGGAAACGTCGTAAACCAAGTGTGATTTCGTCCTGAACAGAAAGAGTTACAACATAGAAACTTCTGTATGAAACTTATCCGAAAGAAGTGCATTTGCCACATTTAACTCAGAGTCCTCCTCACTTGGTTCACTATTTTGTAAAATCATGGCCTGTGTGAACATGTGCCATTCAAATGTCACCAAACAAGTATGATTTTCGCCTGAACGCAAATGTTACAGTATAGGAACTTCTCTAGCATCCTTATTACTAAGAAGTGAAATTCCAACATTTACTCTGAATCCTCCGCGGTTGTTTCACTCTTTAGGATAATCAAGGCCAGCGGGAAAATGTTATATGCGAATGTGCCTAAACAAGTGTGATCTTCTCCTGAACACAAAGTGTAACACTATAGAATCTTCTATAGGATACTTATCCCTAGAAGTGCACCTCCAACATTTGACTCTCAGTCCTCCTCACTTGGTTCACTCTTTGGAAAATCAAGGCCTGTGTGAACATATTCCATGAAAACGTCACAAAACCAGTATGAATTTCTCCTGAACATAAAAAGTTACAAGGTAGGACATCTACAGGATTCTTATCACTGAGAAGAGAAGTGAAACATGTGAATTTGACGCGTCTTCTCGTGGTCACTATTTCAAGCTCAGTACAATACTGAATATCGTGGTAGAATCAGCACAAAACAAATGTTGTTTTCTCCAGAATACAAAGTTTTTCAGTCTAGAACCCTGTGTAGGATACTTATCCCAAACAAGTGCACATGCTACAAATATAACTGTGATCCTCTTCACTTGGTTCACTATTTTGGAAGGGAACATCGTTGGTAGAATCAGCACAAACAAGTGTTGTTTCTCCAGAATACAAAGTTTTACAGTCTACAACCCTGTGTAGGATACTTATCCCAAACAAGTGCACATGCTACAAATATAACTGTGAGTCCTCTTCACTTGGTTCACTATTTTGGAAGGGAACATCGTTGGTAGAATCAGCACAAAACAAATGTTGTTTTCTCCAGAATACAAAGTTTTACAGTCTAGAACCCTGTGCAGGATACTTATGCCAAATAAGTGCACATGCTACATATATAACTGAGAGTCCTCTTTACTTGGTTCACTATTTTGGAAAGGAACGACATGCATGAACATGTTTCATGGAAACGTCGTAAACCAAGTGTGATTTCGTCCTGACAGAAAGAGTTACAACATAGAAACTTCTGTGTGAAACTCATCCTAAGAAGTGCATTTGCCACATTTAACTCAGAGTCCTCCTCACTTGGTTCACTATTTTGTAAAATCATGGCCTGTGTGAACATGTGCCATTCAAATGTCACAAAACAGTATGATTTTCGCCTGAACGAAATGTTACAGTATAGGAACTTCTCTAGCATCCTTCTTACTAAGAAGTGAAATTCCAACATTTACTCTGAATCCTCCGCATTGTTTCACTCTTAGGATAATCAAGGCCTGCGGGAACATGTTATATGCGAATGTGCCTAACAAGTGTGATCTTCTCCTGAACACAAAATGTAACACTATAGAATCTTCTGTAGGATACTTATCCCTAAGAAGTGCACCTCCAACATTTGACTCTCAGTCCTCCTCACTTGGTTCGCTCTTTTGGAAATCAAGGCCTGCGTGAACATATTCCATGAAAACGTCACAAAACCAGTATGAATTTCTCCTGAATATAAAATTTACAAGGTAGGAACATCTACAGGATTCTTATCACTGAGAAGAGAAAGTGAAACATGTGAATTTGACGCGTCTTCTCGTGGTCACTATTTTCAAGCTCAGTACAAGACAGAATATCGTTGGTAGAATCAGCACAAAACAAATGTTGTTTTCTCCAGAATACAAACTTTTACAGTCTAGAACCCTGTGTAGGATACTTATCCCAACAAGTGCACATGCTACAATTATAACTGTGAGTCCTCTTCACTTGGTTCACTATTTTGGAAGGAACATCGTTGGTAGAATCAGCACAAAACAAATGTTGTTTTCTCCAGAATCCAAAGTTTTACAGTCTAGAACCCTGTGCAGGATACTTATGCCACATAAGTGCACATGCTACATATATAACTGAGAGTCCTCTTCCTTGGTTCACTATTTTGGAAGGGAACGACATGCATGAACATGTTTCATGGAAACGTCGTAAACCAAGTGTGATTTCGTCCTGAACAGAAAGAGTATACAACATAGAAACTTCTGTATGAAACTTATCCTAAAGAAGTGCATTTGCCACATTTAACTCAGAGTCCTCCTCACTTGGTTCACTATTTTGTAAAATCATGGCCTGTGTGAACATGTGCCATTCAAATGTCACCAAACAAGTATGATTTTCGCCTGAACTCAAATGTTACAGTATAGGAACTTCTCTAGGATCCTTATACTAAGAAGTGAAATTCCAACATTTACTCTTAATCCTCCGCAGTTGTTTCACTCTTTAGGATAATCAAGGCCTGCGGGAACATGTTATATGTGAATGTGCCTAAACAAGTGTGATCTTCTCCTAACACAAAGTGTAACACTATAGAAATCTTCTGTAGGATACTTATCCCTAAGAAGTGCACCTCCAACATTTGACTCTCAGGCCTCCTCACTGGTTCACTCTTTGAGAAATCAAGGCCTGCGTGACATATTCCATGAAAACGTCACAAAACTCGTGTGAATTTCTCCTGAACTAAATGTTACAACGTGGGAACCTCTACAGGATTCTTACGACTGAGAAGAGAAAGTGAAACATGTGAATTTGATGCATCCTCTCGTGGACACTATTTCAAGCTCATCACAAGACTGAATATCGTTGGTACAATCAGCACAAAACAAGTTTGTTTTCTCCAGAATTACAAAGTTTTTCAGTTTAGAACCCGTGTAGGATACTTATCCCAACAAGTGCACATGCTACAAATATAACTGTGAGTCCTCTTCACGTGGTTCACTATTTGAAGGGAACATCGTTGGTAGAATCAGCACAAAACAAATGTTGTTTTCTCCAGAATACAAAGTTTTACAGTCTAGAACCCTGTGCAGGATACTTATGCCAAATAAGTGCACATGCTACATATATAACTGAGAGTCCTCTTCACTTGGTTCACTATTTTGGAGGGAACGACATGCATGAACATGTTTCATGGAAACGTCGTAACCAAGTGTGATTTCGTCCTGAACAGAAAGAGTTACAACATAGAAACTTCTGTATGAAACTTATCCTAAAGAAGTGCATTTGCCACATTTAACTCAGAGTCCTCCTCACTTGGTTCACTATTTTGTAAAATCATGGCCTGTGTGAACATGTGCCATTCAAATGTCACCAAACAAGTATGATTTTCGCCTGAACGCAAATGTTACAGTAGAGGAACTTCTCTAGCATCCTTATTACTAAGAAGTGAAATTCCACATTTACTCTGAATCCTCCGCAGTTGTTTCACTCTTTGGGATAATCAAGGCCTGCGGTAACATGTTTATATGTGAATGTGCCTAAACAAGTGTGATCTTCTCCTGAACACAAGTGTAACACTATAGAATCTTCTGTAGGATACTTATCCCTAAGAAGTGCACCTCCAACATTTGACTCTCAGTCCTCCTCACTTAGTTCACTCTATTGGAAAATCAAGGCCTGCGTGAACATATTCCATGAAACAGTCACAAAACCAGTATTAATTTCTCCTGACATAAAAAGTTACAAGGTAGGAACATCTACAGGATTCTTATCATGAGAAGAGAAAGTGAAACATGTGAATTTGACGCGTCTTCTCGTGGTCACTATTTTCAAGCTCAGTACAAGACTGAATATCGTTGGTAGAATCATCACAAAACAAGTGTTGTTTTCTCCAGAATACAAACTTTTACAGTCTAGAACCTGAATATCATTGGTAGAATCAGCACAAAACAAGTGTTGTTTTCTCCAGAATACAAACTTTTACAGTCTAGAACCCTGTGTAGGATACTTATCCCAAACATGTGCACATGCTACAATTATAACTGTGAGTCCTCTTCACTTGGTTCACTATTGTGGAAGGGAACGACATGCATGAACATGTTTCATGGAAACGTCGTAAACCAAGTGTGATTTCGTCCTCAACAAAGAGTTACAATATAGAAGCTTCTGTATGAAACTTTTCCTAAGAAGTGCATTTGCCACATTTAACTCAGAGTCCTCCTCACTTGGTTCACTATTTGTAAAATCATGGCCTGTGTGAACATGTGCCATTCAAATGTCACAAAACAAGTATGATTTTTGCCTGAACGCAAATGTTACAGTATAGGAACTTCTCTAGCATCCTCATTACTAAGAAGTGAAATTCCAACATTTACTCTGAATCCTCCGCGGTTGTTTCACTCTTTAGGATAATCAAGGTCAGCGGGAAAATGTTATATGCAATGTGCCTAAACAAGTGTGATCTTCTCCTGAACACAAAGTGTAACACATAGAATCTTCTATAGGATACTTATCCCTAAGAAGTGCACCTCCAACATTTGACTCTCAGTCCTCCTCACTTGGTTCACTATTTTGGAAATCAAGGCCTGCGTGAACATATTCCATGAAAACGTCACAAAACCAGTATGAATTTCTCCTGAATATAAAAGTTACAAGGTAGGAACATCTACAGGATTCTTATCACTGAGAAGAGAAAGTGAAACATGTGAATTTGACGCGTCTTCTCGTGGTCACTATTTTCAAGCTCAGTACAAGACTGAATATCGTTGGTAGAATCAGCACAAAACAAATGTTGTTTTCTCCAGAATACAAAGTTTTACAGTCTAGAACCCTGTGTAGGATACTTATCCCAAACAAGTGCACATGCTACAATTATAACTGTGAGTCCTCTTCACTTGGTTCACTATTTGGAAGGGAACATCGTTGGTAGAATCAGCACAAAACAAATGGTGTTTTCTCCAGAATACAAAGTTTTACAGTCTAGAACCCTGTGCAGGATACTTATGCCACATAAGTGCACATGCTACATATATAACTGAGATTCCTCTCCCTTGGTTCACTATTTTGGAAGGGAACGACATGCATGAACATGTTTCATGGAAACGTCGTAAACCAAGTGTGATTTCGTCCTGAACAGAAAGAGTTACAACATAGAAACTTCTGTATGAAACTTATCCTAAAGAAGTGCATTTGCCACATTTAACTCAGAGTCCTCCTCACTTGGTTCACTATTTTGTAAAATCATGGCCTGCGTGAACATGTGCCATTCAAATGTCACAAAAACAAGTATGATTTTCGCCTGAACTCAAAAGTTACAGTATAGGAACTTCTCTAGGACCTTATTACTAAGAAGTGAAATTCCAACTTTACTCTTAATCCTCTGCAGTTGTTTCACCTTTAGGATAATCAAGGCCAGCGGGAATATGTTATATGTGAATGTGCCTAACAAGTGATCTCCCCTGAACACAAAGTGTAACACTATAGAATCTCTGTAGGATACTTATCCCTAAGAATACACCTCCAACATTTGACTCTCATTCCTCCTCACTTGGTTCACTTCTTTTGGAAAATCAGGCCTGCGTGAACATATTCCATGAAAACGTCACAACCTAGTGTGAATTTCTCCTGAACTTAAAATGTTACAACGTGGGAACATCTACAGGATTCTTACCACTGAGAAGAAAGTGAAACATGTGAATTTGATGCGTCTTCTCGTGGACACTATTTCAAGCTCATCACAAGACTGAATATCGTTGGTAGAATCAGCACAAAACAAGTTTTGTTTTCTCCAGAATACAAAGTTTTCAGTCTAGAACCCTGTGTAGATACTTATCCCAAACAAGTGCACATGCTACAATATAACTGTGAGTCCTCTTCACTTGGTTCACTATTTGGAAGGGAACATCGTTGGTAGAATCAGCACAAAAAGTGTGTTTTCCTCCAGAATACAACGTTTTACAGTCTACAACCCTGTGTAGGATACTTATCCCAAACAAGTGCACATACTACAAATATAACTGTGAGTCCTCTTCACTGGTTCACTATTTGGAAGGGAACATCGTTGGTAGAATCAGCACAAAACAAATGTTGTTTTCTCCAGAATAGAAAGTTTTACAGTCTAGAACCCTGTGCAGGATACTTATGCCAAATAAGTGCACATGCTACATATATAATTGAAGTCCTCTTCACTTGGTTCACTATTTTGGAAGGAACGACATGCATGAACATGTTCATGAACGTCGTAAAGCAAGTGTGATTCGTCTGACAGAAAGAGTTACAACATAGAAAACTTCTGTATGAACTTATCCTAAAGAAGTGCATTTGCCATTTAATCAGAGTCCTCCTCACTTGGTTCACTATTTGTAAAATCATGGCCTGTGTGAACATGTGCCATTCAAATGTCACAAAACAAGTATGATTTTCGCGCCTGAACTCAAATGTTACAGTATAGCAACTTCTCTAGGATTCTTATTACTAAGAAGTGAAATTCCAACATTTACTCTTAATCCTCCGCAGTTGTTTCACTCTTTAGGATAATCGTGGCCTGCGGGAACATGTTATATGTGAATGTGCCTAAACAAGTTTGATCTCCTCCTGAACACAAAGTGTAACACTATAGAATCTTCTGTAGGATATTATCCCTAAGAAGTGCACCTCCAACATTTGACTCTCAGTCCTCCTCCCTTGGTTCACTCTTTTGGGAAATCAAGGCCTGCGTGAACATATTCCATGAAAACGTCACAAAACTAGTGTGAATTTCTCCTGAACTTAAAATGTTACAACGTGGGAACATAGACAGGATTCTTACCACTGAGAAGAGAAAGTGAAACATGTGAATTTGATGCGTCCTCTCGTGGACACTATTTTCAAGCTCATCACAAGACTGAATATCGTTGGTAGAATCAGCACAAAACAAGTTTGTTTTCTGCAGAATACAAAGTTTTTCAGTCTAGAACCCTGTGTAGGATACTTATCCCAAACAAGTGCACATGCTACAAATATAACTGTGACTCCTCTTCACATGATTCACTATTTTGGAAGGGATCGTTGGTAGAGTCAGCACAAACAAGTGTTGTTTTCTCCAGAATACAAAGTTTTACAGTCTAGAACCCTGTGTAGGATACTTATCCCAAACAAGTGCACATGCTACAATATAACTGTGAGTCCTCTTCACTTGGTTCACTATTTTGGAAGGGAACATCGTTGGTAGAATCAGCACAAAACAAATGTTGTTTTCTCCAGAATACAAAGTTTTACAGTCTAGAACCCTGTGCAGGATACTTATGCCAAATAAGTGCACATGCTACATATATACTGAGAGTCCTCTTCACTTGGTTCACTATTTGGAAGGGAACGACATGCATGAACATGTTTCATGGAAACGTCGTAAACCAAGTGTGATTTCGTCCTGAACAGAAAGAGTTACAACATAGAAACTTCTGTATGAAACTTATCCTAAAGAAGTGCATTTGCCACATTTAACTCAGAGTCCTCCTCACTTGGTTCACGATTTTTGTAAAATTCATTCCATGTGTGAACATGTGCCATGAAATGGCCCAAAAAATAGATTTTCCGCCTGAACCGAAATGTTATCGATGTATAGGAACTTCTCTAGCTCCTGCTTACAAGAAATGAATTCCAAAATTGAATCTGAAGCCTCCGCGTTTGTTTCACTCGTTAGATAACAAGCCGTGCGGAAACATGGTTAGATGCAATGTGCCTAAACAAGTGTAGCTTCTCCGGAACACAAAAGGTAACACGTAGAATCTTCTGTAGGTTTACTTAATCCCTAAGAAAGGCACCTCCAACAGGTGACTATCAGTCCTCCTCACTGGGTTCACGTCTTTTTGAAAAAAAAATCAAGGCCTGCGGAACAGAGTCCAGAAAACGTCCAAAAACCAGTAGGATTTCGCGGAACATAAAAAAGTTACAAGTAGAACATCTACAGGATTCTTATCACTGAGAAGAGAAATGAAACGTAAATTTGACGCGTCTTCTCGTGTCACTATTTCAAGCTCAGTACAAGACTGAATGATCGTTGATGACATCAGCACAAACAGTGTTGTTTTCTAAGAAGACAAAGTTTTACAGTCTAGAACCCGGTGTAGGATACTTTTCCCAAAACAAGTGCCATGCTACGTCGAGAACCCTGTTAGATACTTATCCCGAACAAGTAAAAATGCTAACAAATATAACTGGAGTCCGCTTCACTTGGTTCACTATTTGGAAGGAACATCGGTGGGGGAATCAGCACAAAACAAATGTTTGTTTTGCTCCAGAATACAAAGTTTTACAGTCGAGAACACTGTGCAGGATACTTATGCAAATAAGTGCAATGCTACATATATAACTGAGAGTCCTCTTCACTTGGTTCCTATTTGGAAGGGAACGACAGGCAGACATGTTTTTCATGGAACGTCGTACCAGTTTGGATTTCGTCTGAAAAGAAAGGTTACAACATAGAAAACGTCTGTATGAAACTTGTCCTAAAAGAGTGCATTGGCCACATTAACTCAGAGTCCTCCTCACTTGGTTTCACTATTTGGTAAAATCAGGGCCTGTTGAACATGTGCCATTCAAATGTCACGCTAAAATAGTGATTTTCGCCTGAACGCAAGTTTACAGTATAGGAACGTCGCTAGCACCTTATTACTAAGAATGAAATTCCAACTTTACTCTGAAGGCTCCTGCAGTTGTTTCTTCCTCTTTAGGGATATTCAGCCTGCTGAACATTTATACGTTCGAAGGGTGCCTTAGAACAGTGTGATCTTCCCTGAACACAA
>JALPQD010001133.1:24438-87576 GCA_023101885.1 Typhlomys cinereus | reverse complement strand
GGGCCGAGCTCTGAAGGGTTGAGGCAGAGGTGTGGGCGGCGGGACTTACCTTTCTTCATTATCGCAGCCAGGAGCAGTGTAATCGTGTGAATGAGTGTGTGAGTGGGTGGAGAGACACCACGTCATGGGTGGCGGACCCTACAGATGGGCGCAGGAAGACCCAGTGCATCCTGGGTAAGACTATTGTCAGGGCAGGTGAGTAAGACCGGGCAGCTGGTCGGCCAGCTGGCGCTCTTAGAACACCTCGGCCGTCTTCCTGGCCGTGAGCTTTGACCTGTCTCAGCAGTCCTGTGGGTAGGTCGGACCCTGGCGTTGGTGCGCACTCTCCCGCCAGGCTGAGAGCTGTAGTAAACAAGGAGGAAGTGGAGGCGTCCATGGTGGTTCCGGAATTCATCCGTGGTTCTACACACACACACACACACACACACACACACGCATACATGCACACACACACACACACACGCATACATGCACAATTGAATAAATAATAAAGAACTATAATAGAGTAACTCTTCTGCTCCTCTAAACTCCGGTTGTGGATTCATCAGCACCTTGCAGACACTGCAGCATCCACATGGAGTGGTGGGGGCACGCAGTGTGCTGCCAGTCTCTGTGGGCTTGCTGTGGGATCTGGGTGTCATAAGGGCCAGAGCCGTGAGCTCTGCTTGAGGGGCACCCCTGCCCGTCCCAGGCTTCTCCATCCAAAGTGCCCAAGGCTCTTTGTTCCCACTGAGACGGTTTCTATTTCTGCCTGTTCGGGAGATCCATGGACAGGGAGTTTGTCAGAGCAAAATCTCAGTTTATTGGGGGTAACAAAGCAGCTTATATAGACAAAGGACCACAGGGCGTCAAACGGGCGGCCAATTGTGTCAAAGGTCAACACATCCTTCAGGTACTAGTGGTCAAGTCCAATGTAACTCGGCACAGAAGGCAGGTCAATACCTGGAAGCCAATTAGGGGTCCCTTGTAATGTGATCAGGGTCACGCCCAGGACACTAGCTCTCAGCGCCATCTTTAGTCCCATTTGCTCAGCCGTGCCCTGGGGCAAATCCTGGGCGGGCCCAACACCCATCGCAATCTCCTGCAGGCTTGCTCAGGGCCTTCCTTACGCTTACTAGTTCTTCTCTAGTGTGCCCAGAACTCAGCCTTCAGAACTCCGTTGACACCTCTCTAGCGAGCACAAGGGCCACAGTGAACACATTTCCTTTTCTGCTTTTCATTGTCACTTTGAGTTCCTATTAATTTAACGAGGGCAGGTGGCTGAACCGGAGACTCAAACCCAGCTCCTGTGGCGGGACAGCGGCCCTACAGCCCACAGAGGTGCCACAGAGGGGCGTGGTGGGGGCTACGTGGGCAGTGGTCTTGGACTGGGGAGGCTCAGAGACTGCCCATTGGTGGCAAGCAGTGAGCAAGCCTGGTTCCCGTACGGGCACAGTAGGTGTTATTTTAGCTCTTGACGACAGCCTGAGAAACAGCCCCTCTAAGAGCAATGGGGGGTCTCAGCTCCACGGCTGAGTGGAGACACTCGAAACTTGACGCGTTGTTTCTTCCAGCATATCACTGGCGCTGATCCCTCAGAGGGTGGCTGCAGCTTGCCTCCTCCTCTGCTGGTCCAAACCAGGCTGTGTCTCACTGCCCACGCGGAGCCCACGGGAGCCCACGGGAGCCCACGGGAGCCCTCATGTCACACCAACACTCGGCAGCAGCTCCCGAATCTGGTGGCAGGCGAGACCCACACGCATCCCTGTGAACTTGATGACAAGTTTGGGAACAAGACACACGATCAAGTCAGTGCGTGAAGACACCTGCGGTGTGTCAGCCACAAAACAGGGAGGCAGAGGTGGGCTTCTCCCAGGGTACAGGGGCCAGGATTACCTGCAGTGTCGGGGAGAGGGGATGGTTAAAGGCACAGGTATGGATCCACTGAAGTTTCGAAGAGAGGCAGGTGAAGAGAGACACAGAGAGACAGAGAGAGGACACGCATGTCCCGGTGCATGGAAGTCAGAGAGACAGCGTTCACAAGTCCGTTCTCTCCTGCTGTATGGCCTTCCAGGAATTGAACTCAGGTCTCCAAGGTGCAAGCAGGCGCCCGACAATCTCTCTCTCTCTCGCTGGCCCTCCTCAGTATCTGGGAACACACAGCTTTGGTGGACGCGATTCTGAGGTTTGCAAATCAGAACAAGCGGACATCAGATCCTTTCCAGTGTCATGCAGAAAAGGCGACTCTACAAGGCCCATGACATCGTGTCCTCAAATGTCCTGAGCGACTTGAGAATGCTGAAATTCTAGAGTTTGAGTGCAGAGGTGGGGTTGGGGGGCTGTGGAGGGTTCCTGAATCTTCCCCCAGAAAGACGCATGGCAGGCTAGAGAGATGGCTCAGGGATGAAGACTCTCTCTGCTTTGCAAGCAGAAAATCGTAAGTTCAGGTTCCAGGTCCCATGTAAAAACACCAGGCAGAAATGGAAGTGGGAGGAAATCCCAGAGTGAAGCAAAGAGGAGGTAGAAGCAACCCAGGATGATTCCTCAGGTCACCCTTGATCCTCCACAGGGGCACACAGTGCCCTCTGACACACACACGCACACACACACACGCACACACACACACACACATGCACACATGCATGCACACACACACACACACACACACAGAGAAAAAATAAATAAATTTAGAAAGATGCATTGAATGAAGCACTTCACATTTCATCTGATGGCATGTGATTTTGTGCTCCAAAAAAGGGGAATTTTCCTCAGTGCTGTATCTTTTAAGCCATACATCAAATCTGATTTCACAAAACAATCCCAAAGTTTACAAAATGAAGCAGTATAGAGTTACAGTACTTTGCGCTACAATAAGACTCAGAACATGCCATGGAAGTTTAATACAATTCTTTGTGTTAGGCGATACACTTCATCCCCAGGGATAGCCAATCCACATTCTCAAATAAAATGGTAATAGAATGAACCACTGAAAGTGGCATGGTTCTGAACCACATAGATTGGCAACATGGATGCTAAGAGCTAATGAACGAAAATGATTCATTAGCAAGAAGTTTCTTGTAGTACTAAGGATTACAGACAATTAGAATAATTGCTTTATAATACAACCAGTCTCTACAGTTCATCCTTCCTAGAGTCTGAAATGATGAGGAATTGCGGAACTTTCTCTCACCTAAAGCCCCGAGTTGACAAGTTATCAGTGCAATAAAACTAAACCACAATTCTTCTCATTCTGTGTGAAGTGCTGGCATAGGGTTTCTTTTAAATAACTTTTTTTTTAAAAATGTGGTCATGTGTGAAGCTCCTCCACATGGTTTTTCAAAACATTTCCAGACTGGTTTGTTTGGAAGGGTGTCAAGGGGCTGGGGAGCAGACTTGATGGGTAAGGGCTTGTGGACCTGAGTTCAGATCCCAGCACCAGCATGAAAGGCTGGGGGCAGCTACAGGTCTGTTCACCCAGCGTTGTGGGTGTAGACAGGAGGATGGTGGGAGCTTGCTGGCCACCAGGCTGGGTCCAGCTCAGCGGGAGACCCTGCCTCGAAGGACAGAGCGGGAGACCCTGCCTCGAAGGACAGAGCGGGAGACCCTGCCTCGAAGGACAGAGCGGGAGACCCGCCTCGAGGACAGAGGGGCCCTGCCTCGAAGGCAGAGCGGGAACCCTGCTCGAAGGACAGAGCGGGAGACCCTGCCTCGAAGGACAGGGCAGAGCAACAGAGCGGGAGACCCTGCCTCGAAGGACAGAGCGGGAGACCCTGCCTCGAAGGACAGAGCGGGAGACCCTGCCTCGAAGGACAGAGCGGGAGACCCTGCCTCGAAGGACAGAGCGGGAGACCCTGCCTCGAAGGACAGGGCAGAGCAACAGAGCGGGAGACCCTGCCTCGAAGGACAGAGCGGGAGACCCTGCCTCAGGACAGGCGGACCCTGCCTCGAAGGACAGGGCAGAGCAACAGAGCGGGAGACCCTGCCTCGAAGGACAGAGCGGGAGACCCTGCCTCGAAGGACAGGGCAGAGTGGTAGTGGGGTTCCTCCTCTCCACACACAGAGGAGCACACACCACACCCACACACACAATGCGTGTACAGGCTGAGAGAGAAAGAAGAGAAGGAAGAGAAAGGGGGAGGGAGAAGGAAGGCGTGAGGGAGGGAGGGAAGGAGGGAAGGGGCTACGACAGCTGTGTAACAAGATGCCTTGGGGACCCTTGTCAGTGACAGTGGACAGCATCTTCCACCTGTGTCCTCTCTTCTGGTATTGCTGCCGCCGCTCCAGACGTCAGACTCACTTACCACAGAAGAAATGCTCTGCGTGCTGCTTCCTGGCCACCCAGCGCTCCGTCCTGAGTACTGAGTACTGACTGCCCATGAGCTCTGTCCTGAGTACTGAGTACTGACCGCCCATGAGCTCTGTCCTGAGTACTGAGTACTGACCGCCCATGAGCTCTGTCCTGAGTACTGAGTACTGACCGCCCATGAGCTCTGTCCTGAGTACTGAGTACTGACCACCCATGAGCTCTGTCCTGAGTACTGCCCTGCATACTGACGGCCTATGAGCTCTGTCCTGAGTACTGAGTACTGACCACCCATGAGCTCTGTCCTGAGTACTGACTGCCCATGAGCTCTGTCCTGAGTACTGACCGCTCATGAGCTCTGTCCTGAGTACTGAGTACTGACCACTCATGAGCTCTGTCCTGAGTACTGACCACCCATGAGCTCTGTCCTGAGTACTGAGTACTGACCACCTATGAGCTCTGTCCTGAGTACTGAGTACTGACCACCCATGAGCTCTGTCCTGAGTACTGACCGCTCATGAGCTCTGTCCTGAGTACTGAGTACTGACCACTCATGAGCTCTGTCCTGAGTACTGACCACCCATGAGCTCTGTCCTGAGTACTGAGTACTGACCACCTATGAGCTCTGTCCTGAGTACTGAGTACTGACCACCCATGAGCTCTGTCCTGAGTACTGAGTACTGACCACCCATGAGCTCTGTCCTGAGTACTCACCGCTCATGAGCTCTGTCCTGAGTACTGAGTACTGACCACTCATGAGCTCTGTCCTGAGTACTGAGTACTGACCACTCATGAGCTCTGTCCTGAGTAATGTGTCCTGCATACTGACGGCCTATGAGCTCTGTCCTGAGTACTGAGTACTGAGTCCTGGCAACCCAGAATTCTGTCCTGAGTACTGAGTACTGACTGCCCATGAGCTCTGTCCTAAGTACTGAGTACTGAGTACTGACCACCCATGAGCTCTGTCCTGAGTATTGAGTACTGAGTACTACCACCCATGAGCTCTGTCCTGAGTACTGAGTACTGACCACCCATAAGCTCTGTCCTGAGTACTCACCGCTCATGAGCTCTGTCCTGAGTACTGAGTACTGACCACTCATGAGCTCTGTCCTGAGTACTGAGTACTGACCACCCATAAGCTCTGTCCTGAGTACTGACCACCCATGAGCTCTGTCCTGAGTACTGACTGCCCATGAGCTCTGTCCTGAGTACTGAGTACTGAATACTGACCACCCAGAACTCTGTCCTGAGTACTGAGTACTGACTGCCCATGAGCTCTGTCCTGAGTACTGAGTACTGAATACTGACCACCCAGAACTCTGTCCTGAGTACTGAGTACTGACCACTCATGAGCTCTGTCCTGAGTACTGTGCCCTGCATACTGACGGCCTATGAGCTCTGTCCTGAGTACTGAGTACTGAGTCCTGGCAACCCAGAATTCTGTCCTGAGTACTGAGTACTGACTGCCCATGAGCTCTGTCCTGAGTACTGAGTACTGACTGCCCATGAGCTCTGTCCTGAGTCCTGAGTACTTTGCCCTGCGTACTAACCGCCCATGAGCTGCTCCTAGTGTGTCTTGGCGCCACCTGCAGGCTCCAGCTGGCAGTGTGAGTCTGTGGGTGACCTGGGGTGTGGGGCGGAGCAGAGACCCATGATACTTGTCTCAGGACCCTTTCTTGCAGCGTGTCCTCTGCACTCCTCGCCTAGCTGTGGTCGCTCTGGCCACCTGAGTCCTTCCTGGGCTTGAAATAAAGGCTTGCTCCTTCGTCCTTGGTCTCCCCTCAGCCTTCTGTCAATCATCACCTATCAAGCTAGCATCTATCTACTTATCTTTCATCTATATATCTATCCATCATTTACTCTCATTTATCTGCTTACTATCATCTATGAACCTATCACTATATTATTTATCTTATTATCTATTTATCATCTATGTATCTAACTAATCCATCCATCCATCATCCATCCATCATCCACCCGCCCACCCATCCATCCATCCACTGTCTGTCGTTTCTTTACTACCTGTCTACCATCCAGGAATCACCCACCTATCTCCAGCTACCTCCAGGGGACCCAGAACAGGATAAACACTGACGAGCGTTGACCCGGGGTGAAGGGAGCCCTTGATTTGTGGCAGAACTTTTTCAACCATTTCTCTTTGTTTTCCAGCCCGAAGGAGGTGCTGGCTGAAGGGAGCTCCCCACGCTGCTGCAGGGACCGCCTTCTGCGGACCTCAGGAAACGTCTCCCCCTTAAAGGACGTTCTAAGCACGCACTGCGGCCGCAGGTCCGTGTGCTTGGGCCATTCTGATCTCCCTCCACACCGCTCGAAAGACTGGACGCCCCGGAGGACTGGCGCTCCCGAAGCGTAATTTGGATCTGGATGGAAAAAGTCGCTAAATTCAATTTTACTTCGGTTCCCCTAAAAATAAATCCTTCCCTGACCGGGAATCGAACCCGGGCCGCGGCGGTGAGAGCGCCGAATCCTAACCACTAGACCACCAGGGAGGGGATGGCTGTAGTCTCGCCGCTGCACTACACCAGGTGACGGCGCGTCTCGCGCAGCCGGTGCAGCTCGCTAGGTGCAGCCGCACTGCCGAGCCGACGCTGCAACGCGACTTCCAGCCAACTGCGACTGCCCTGGCTCCCCTCGGCCCCCCTCGGCCCCCCTCGGCCCCCCTCGGCCGCCCCCGGCCGCCCCCGGCCGCCCCCCCGGGCCCCTCGGCCCCCCTCGGAACCCCTCGGCCCCCCTCGGAACCCCTCGGCCCCCCTCGGCCCCCCTCGGCCGCCCTCGACCGCCCCCCCGGGCCTCTCGGTCCCCCTCGGCTCCCCTCGGCTGCCTCCTGCTGCCCTCTCTCTCCTCGGCCGCCCCCGGCCGCCCCCTGCTGCCCTCTCTCTCCTCGGCCCCCCTCGGCTCCCCTCGGCTGCCTTCTGCTGCCCTCTCCTCGGCCCCCCTCGGCTCCCCCCGGCCGCCCCCTGCTGCCCTCTCCTCGGCTGCCCTCGGCAGTCTCCGGCCGTCCCCGGGTCCTCCCGGCTCCTCTCTGCTCTCCTCGGCCGAGGGCGGCCGCCCCCGCCTCCTTGTTCCCCCCGCCCCCGCGCCCCCTGCCCCCGCACCCCGAGTTCCCCCGGGCCAGTGACGGGTTCGCGACTCTTCCGCAGCGGGACAAAACTCCAGCGGCGCCGGGGTGTCTTGCGGGAGGAGCTCAGTACCCCCAGCCAAAAAGAAACGCACGAAAAGGATGTGTCAGAAGTGGGATTCGAACCCACGCCTCCAATCGGAGACCAGAACGCCCGCAGGGAAGGCTCGCACCTTGAGTCTGGCGCCTTAGACCACTCGGCCATCCTGACACCCGGTTGTTGGTGGCGCTTGCGCGGCCTGATACTTGTGCGGCGGCCGCTCAGCAGCGCCACCTGGCGGCGACGGTGCAGACGGCAGTCTGCACGGGAGCCGGGGGCGGGGCCCGAGCTGTCCGCACCCGCTGGGGTCACCGCGGGGCTCCAGTTATCCGCTCCACCCGGCTCCACACCCGCCGCCAATCCTGCACCCCAACTGGAGTCGAACCGCAGCCCGCGGTGTAGCGGTGGACGCTAACTCGTTCCTTCGGGCGCGGGGTCCCGGCTGCAAAACTCGCGAGCGGAGTCCGCGGGGGGCGGGGGGAGACTGCGTTTTGCTTTCGTGGCGTCCTCGCTGGGGCTCTGGGCTCGAGCCCTCGAGGGGCAGCGCGCGCCCGTGGAAGGCGGCGAGACTCCAGTCTGCACCCCCGGGAGCTGCGCTCCGCGCCGCGGCCAAGCGTGCATACGCTGCACGAGTCCCTGGGGCCCTGCCGCTGCGGGGGCCTCGGCTCCCTCGCTTCCTCCCGGGAAGAATCAGAGCCCGTCGGTACATCAGGCGGGAGGAGGAAGGAGGCAAAGAAGTGGTGCTCGAATCCCGCGCAGTCTTTGATAGAAGCTGCAGGGCGGCAGCTCCAGGTAGAGGGTCCCTGGGGTGGGCTGCAGCCGCAAACTCGGGTGCAGCTGAATCCAAGGATCTGCTTCTCCTTCAGCCCAACAGGCCCAACTGCAGACTTCTGGGGTGGCCCGTGGACGCTGCCTTCTGATTGGACGTCCACTGTGCACCTTATGTGCGTGCACAGCCGCTCGGACTTTATCAGTCCTGTTGACTCTTGGCAAGAAAAGACAACTAGACCCTGGCATGGGGTGTGTGTGGGGTCCTTTCCCATCTTCTATTCCTTTGGTTTCCCGTGTTCATATCCTGCCCTAGAAAAACAGCTATATGAGCTACATGTTGGACGTCAGGAGACCACTAAAAAAAGTCCAGGTGGGAATAGGGTATGGAGGGAGGCACATGCATCAGGGACTGACCCGGTACAGTGTCCAGAACCAGCCCGGGGAGGGGGGTGAACAGAAGAATAAATACAAAGGCAAAAACTGGGGAGTCGCACCCAGGCAGAGCTGGGCGAGAGAGCCCCGGAGCCCCGCTTTTGATTGGGGCCAAGACGCAGGGGCTGAGAATGGCTGCAGTTATAATAAAATTGGGCTGGGACTTTTTTGCCTTTGCTTTGTTTTTTTCTTCAGAGGTAGAGTAGATTTGCAAATTGGAAATGCAGGTTCTGTTTAGAGACGGAAAAAATGCTGGCTGAGGTTAAGCAGGGGAGGGGGAGAGAGAAAGAGAGAGCGAGAGAGAGAATATGCGGAGGTCAGAAAGGACTTTAAGAAATCAGTCTCTCCTTCCACCCTATGTGCTCTAAGGCTCAGGTTTCTGTGCAGACGCCTTTCCCCGCGGAGCCCTGTTGGATGCTTACTTATTCACTGGTGTTCATTATTTAGACAGGGTGTCCTGTCCTGTGGCCCAGGCTGGCTTTGGAAGCTCTGGTCCCGCGGCTCCTGTACCACCACCGGTGCATGTGATGGGGGGACCGATCCCCGGGCTTCTTGCATGGGAGACAAACACTCTACCCAATGATTCTCACCCCAACCCTGGAGGTTTCTTAAGTTTTCTGATCTCTGCCCAGGCTTCTTTTTCCGGGTAGGGGGGTGGGGGCAGGGGAGCCAAGCTTAGGCAGCCACGGCCCACCCCAGCCCGCATCTGAAAGCGACAGGCACAGCGTGCATAGCTCCCGGCAGCGCTGTGCTGCTTAGAGGAGACGCCAAGCCTGAGGGGAGGGGCAAGAGGAGAGGGCAGGGCGCTTCCCACGGGAGGGACGGCTGGGCCGCGTCATCACTGAGCCCCCCCAGACAGAACCCTGCAAACTATAGGTGGATTGGATCCCAAGCCTCAAAGGAACAAGGCGGAAGATGATGGGAGAACTGACTCCCGGTGCCAGCTCGGGCCACCGCCTGGAGGCTCCCTGAAGCGCTGCCCGCCAGTTCAAAGTGCCCTTCCCCAGACAGAGCCTGGGGGTGGGGAATGGTAAGCCCCCCCACATACCGTCCAGTCTCACCTAGAGGGAGCCCCAGCCTGCCACAGTTGGGTGTGATTGGTCATTCATCATGGAGACCACCCACTAGTTCTGTCAGGGGGTGTGAACAAGGGAGTGGGGGTCCTCTGAGCGTGGAGGGTGAGGGCGAGGGGAGTCTCTAGATCTAGCGAAACTGCCAGGGAGCAATTTGGCTTCTGCCTTTGGGGCTAGGGACTGGCAAGTCCTTTTCCTCCTTGAGAGGAAATGTTGTTATATAAAACTTGTCCACACACGTGCCTCTCCACCTCAGGTAGGGAGATATATATAACGTGTATATGTTATATATTATATATTATTTAATAATATATTATTTTGAACAAGGTTAATCAGAAGCAGCAGTGTTCTAGGATCCTAAAAATGAGTAAGGCCTTTCCCTCATCATTAGTGGGGATCAAACCCATCACCTAAACTACAACGCAGGTGTGAGGTCGATGTAATGAGGAGGTCTGTTAATAAACAGCTGACGCAGGAAAGAGACTCCAGAAGTGTGACTTTATTAGAGCCGAGGCCAGGGGCCTGGGGCCTGGGGCCATAGTTTAGCCTTAAGGTGGGGAAGGGTTGGAAGAGAACGGAGCTGCAGAGCAGACACTCGCTGAAGCAGGCGCGTGACCCACCTCAGGTCCACCCCGTGACTGCCTTCCTCCAGCACCTTCTAAGGTGCCTCGACCTTCCCAGACAACGGAAGATGCAAAGGCGCTGGCTTGCGGGGGACGCTGACCATGGGGTTGTCAGGATGCAGGTAGTGGGGGGGGGGTGAGAGAAAGTCTGGCAGAAGATAGTTGTCTCTCACTCATTGGGGTGGGGAGGTTGGGGTGGAGGGAAATAAGTGGGAGCAGCTGGTTCCTAGACAGGGTGGAGAGTTTTTCAAAATGGCCTGACTATGGTTAACCATCATGTTCCGGCTTTAGCCTTCTGAGGAACTGAGTGATGTCTGTCAGTTACTATCTCGGTGTCAGGCACGGTCCTAAGATCTTTTTAGGCGCTGTGGACTCAGTTACTAGGAATACTAAGTGGGCAGGTAGAAAAGTCTGGGAATATCAATCTGGGAGCCACCCTTCCTTCAGTCGGTCATCCCGAAGGACAGCCTGCAATGTAGAAGGTTTGATCACAGTCTGAGCCAAGGCTTCATTCATGAACACGGAAGGATCCAGAAGGGAAGAGCCAGGGAGGGAAAAGCAGAGACCAGTGACGTGCGAGTGAGGGAAGGTGTGGAGCAGTGTGTGTGGCAAAGGCAGTGGGGGAGGGGAGATGTGCCCGCTCATTACCTGCTGTCTAGGGCACAGAGTGCCCACGATTGTCCACTGCTCCAGCAGTGTGGCTGTCAAACACAGAGCTAGTCCCAGAAGTGTGCACTTCATCCCAGCTCTGCGGAGGTAGAGGGAGGAGGATGGTGAGTTCAAGGCCATCCCCAGCCACATGGTGAGTTCAAGGCCAGGCTCGGCTATGGAAAATCCTATCATAGACAAATAATAACAACAAATTCACCTTGTGAAATGCTAGGTGTGATTTGATGGAGGATGTTGAATCAGGATCCGCTGATGGGGGTTGGGAGAAGAAGGGCTGGAGAGATGGCTCAGGGGTTAAGCCTCCGAGCTTGCAAGCAGAAGGACCTCAATTCGGGATTCTGGGTCTCTTGTAAAACCGCCAGGCAGAACAGCAAAGCAAAGAGGAGGTAGAGCAATCCAGGTTGGGTGCACTTACACACGCATGCACGCACGCACACGACGGCTTGGGAGGAATCAGGCCTCACCCGTCCACAGCCTCTCAAGACAAGCACAGCAGTGTGTGTCTTCGGTGACGGCGAAAAGCACTGGACGGGACATCCAGGCCACCAGACCTCCCTTCTGCTGCCCAGGACAGAGCACTGAAGGGGACATCCAGGCCACCAGACTCTCCGCTCTGCTGCCCAGGACCGAGGCGACTGAGCTATGGTCCCAGTCGGCCGCTTGCCCACCTTTCCAAGGAAAACTTAGATCAGAAGCCCCTTTGCTGTCTGACTTTGGAGGCCGCTTCCCGATATCTCGGGCTCTTTCCTACGGGACCCCCCCAGGCCACACACGGTGTTCTCTCTCTTAATGTAGCTCTTTGGGGTTACGGGGCGCTGCCTTCCTTCAAGACTTGCATGCGATGCTGTGCGGCTCCTGATGCCCCCTCATTTCAAGCCTGCCACAGCCCTCTGTGGTTGCCGCCCCCCAGACTGAGGCTTTTCTGAGCGATCAGGTTCTTTCTCTGCAGCAGCTCCTGAGTGTGCTCCGCCAGGAGAGGCGCTTGCTGCCAAGTCCAACCACCGGAGTTCCACCCCTGGAACCCGTGTAAGGGTGGAGAGGGTCTCCTCTGACCTCCACCAGCTGCGCGGTGGGCCGCATGCGAGAAACATGCTAAAGGATTTAATTAAACATGTTCGCGGAGAGACCTCTATGGAGCCACTAGTAGAGGATGGAAAGTGAGGTTCTACTGAGAATCTGGACAGCTCGGAGGTCTCCAGACCCTCACGGAGGTTACAGGCTGCAGTTGATGGGTCTTGTGGAACTGGGGTTTCTCCCGGTGGTGAATCAAGCGGCGCGCGTCTGTGGATGGTGGAAACGGAAAGGCGGAAATCCAGTGAGCTGGGCGCAGGCCTTAACTTTGGCTCCGCTTGGCCCGGGGACAGTTGTTGGTACCTGTCTCTCGGTACCGTGGGCAACGCTGCAGGGCGGCTGCGCAGCGCGACCATGTGCTCCGGAGAACTACAACGCCCGGCAGGCTTTGCGCGGGGCGTCCCGCGCAGCCTCAGCCGCTCGCCGTTCCCGCCCCCCGCGCGGCCGCGGGCCTCGCTGCAGCCCGGACGCCGCGGGACGGTTTCCTCTTAAAAGAGAAACGGCGGCGGCGCGCGCGGTGGGCCCCGGCACCCTCGGGGCTCTCCGGGCCGGCGCGCGAGGCCGGGCGGCGCAAGCGCAGTCAGGGCGAGGGCGGGTGGGGCGCGCAGGTAAGGCCCGGGCTAGGCCCCCCCCACCCGGGGCTGCTTTTGGGGGTGAGCCTGCCCCTGGCCCCCGCAATGTGAGCGCGGGCGCGGCAGCACCGCCGAGGGGGCGCGCCCCCCCGACGCGAGCGTGCAGCGCCCCCAGCTGCACGCAGCGCCCCCCGCGTCCCCGCGGCGGCCCGTGGAATGTGTGTACCCCATCCAAGTGGAGGTTTCTGGGTGGAGGACCCTGCAGGCCCCGCTCGGACCCCACAGCGGGCTCGGCCTTCGCTGCCGCTGCGACCCCTTCACCCGCCCCCCCGCCCCGCGATCCCCTGCCCTCCCCCAAAGCTGTGCCCCGTCCCCGAATCCGAGCAGGGGGCCTCGCTGCTCCGTAGTTTGACGTCGCCCCTTCCGCTGCCAAAGGCGCCCGAGCGAGCTGGGGGGGGCGCGACCCCCGACCCCGCGCAGACGGCGCCCTCGTCCGCTGCAGGCCCGGCCCGCATGGCGACCTCCCCGGGGGCGGACGCGTCGCGCCGGCGGCGGGAGAAGCGCAGGCAGCTGGACGCGCGCCGCAGCAAGTGTCGCATCCGCCTGGGCGGCCACATGGAGCAGTGGTGCCTGCTCAAGGAGCGCCTGGGCTTCTCGCTGCACTCGGAGCTCGCCAAGTTCCTGCTGGACCGGTTAGGGCCGGGAGGGACCGGGAGGGGACCCGGGTGGGAGTCCTAGCTCAGCCCCAGGCGGCAGCTCCGGCTGCTCCTTCGCACCTCCGCAGGATGAGCTGTGCCCCTTCCGAGCCCGCAGGGCTGGCGCGGCGTGCCCGGGCCGAGGGGTTGGCTTCCTGGGCTCTGGCTGACCTGCGGCCCTCTCCCTTGGCAGGTACACTTCCTCCGGCTGCGTCCTCTGTGCAGGTTAGTAGAAGGCTGGAGTTTGGGCCGGAGGGCAGAGAGCCACAGGTGGGACTGGTACCCAGAAACTCCCTCTCCAAAGAGGCGGATCAGGAGAACCCTGTATGAGTTTGGGGAGGGGACCAGAGGCGGAGGCGGGCGAGGGGGCAGCCTTTGGGATGGGGGTGCTCACGTTGGCTGGTGCCTGTGTGTTGTGGAGTGTGCTTTAGGCTGCCTTAGCGCCGTGCTGGGTGAGCCCAGTGTCCAGCTCGGGTCGAGTGCAGCCCTCCTCTTCTCCGTCCAGGTTCCGAACCTCTGCCCCCAGAGGGTCTGCAGTATCTGGTGGTCTTGTCTCATGCTCACAGCCGAGAATGCAGCCTGGTGCCTGGGCTTCGAGGGCCTGGAGGCCGAGATGGGGGGCTGGTGTGGGAGTGCTCAGCCGGACACACCTTCTCCTGGGAGCCTTCTTTGAGCCCCACACCTGAAGTGCCCAAGCAGGCCCCCCTTACGCATACCGGGGAGAAGAGCTGGTGCGCGGAGGCCGGGAGGCAGGAGCCTGCGGGTAGGTGGAGGAGAGGGAGGAAAAGCTGTCCAGGGTCGGGTAGCTCAGAACCTGTTCCTCTGAGGCCATTTTATTTATTGCTATTTTTTCAATTTATTTAACTTTTGTGTGTGTGTCTCTGTGTGTGTCTGTGTATATGGGAGAGCACTGTGTGGGCCTGTATAGGTGCCGCCTCCTCTTTGCTCTGGAGTTTCCCAGGGTTTGCCTTCGAGGACCAGAAGTACAGTCCACTGCAATTTCTGCCTGATATTTTATATGGGATCTGAGATCCCAACTTAGGACCTGCTTGCAAGGCAGAGATTAGTGTCTGCACCATCTCTCCAGGCCCCCTTTGCTATTTATTTGTGGGTTGCGGTAGGGGCTCATGTAACTAGGCTAGCTTTGAACACCTGTGCTTTCTGTCTTCATCTCCCAAGCCCAGGGATAACCAATTATGATCTTTTTATGCTGGAAGGAAATGTGTCACATGCATGGTTAGGTATAGAAGCAAAACAGTTGAATCTATTCTACCACTGGCGGGAAATAAAAAGGGATAAAAGCAAATTAATTTGTATGTAAAAACAAAAATCCTTGGATGGGCACATAAGTCACGCTGCCTTGGGGCTGTGGTAGGTGCTGGGGTCTCTCCCTGACAGGAGGGTTTTTGCTGTGTCTTTTGTATGTGTTTTTCTGATCCATGTGGCCGGGCCATTTCTAGCTGTCAAGCCTTCTGGCCTTGTAGCCCGCCCCGTTCCTCTTCCTTCTCTTCCTTAACCCGTAGGCTGTACCTGTCCTGTCTTCTGACCGTTCCTGTGCCAACAGGTTTGGAAGCCGAGCAGGAGGCAAAGGGTGGAGAAGCCAAGCTGCCCAGGTGAGGGGGTGAGAGGGACCGGGAGACCTGCCTTGTGGGGGCGTCGTCTCAGTTTCTCTTTCTTGGGCTTGCAGGGCAGGGGGACCCCCACCAGAGACCTCGCCACCCCCAGGAATGGCGCAGGAGGAGGAGGAGGAAGATGCCGAGATGTTCAGCGACGCCAGCCCCTGGACCTACAGCTCCTCCTCAGATGAGCCAGTTGGGGTTCAGGGCAGATGCTGGGCTCAGCAGGCAGGAGGCGGTGCTCAGCCACGCGCAGCTGCTGCGATGGGCTTGCAGCGGGAGCGCAGGCCGCAGCGGGGAGAGGGACTGTGGGCTGTGGCTGGAGCTCTGGCAGGTGGAGATAGGCTGGGGAGTGAGGGGCCCAACACAGACGGGGTCCAGTTCTTTGGCAGTTAGAGGTCGGGCTGGGCCAGGGCCGGCTGAGGGCCCAGAGAGAGAACGCCCTCCTCCTGGTTCTGTCTTCAGCAGTGAAGGAGATGCCCCCCGGCCCCCTCCGGCCCCTGCCTCCCGCGCGCCTGAGGGAGAGACCCCACCTGCGGCTCTCCCCGCGTCTCCCGAGGTTCCAGCCTCCTTAACATCCTCCCTGGGTTCCACGGATGCTCCAACCCCAGACGCTGAGGGGCGGCTGGAGCCCAGCAGGACCCCTCAGGCCTCTGCAGAGCTGCAGCACCCTGAGTCCCCCGCCAGGTAACCCGGTGTCTGAGACCCAGGGCGGGGATGGCCGGGATGCGCCACTCGAGGCCTCCGCTCCTTCTCTGCCGCCCGCAGCCCTGGGAATCAAGCTCTGTCAGCTCCGGCCCCCGCCTGGGATGACGACACTGCGCAAATTGGACCCAGGAGAGTCAGGTAGGATTGGGGGGAGCCGGCAGGGAGTGGGGGGCAGGGGGACCCAGCACGGAGTGGGGGGCAGAGGGAGCTGGGGGGGAGGCAGGAGGAGCTGGCGTAGCAGGCAGGAGCCCTGTCGTCTTCTCCCAGGAAAGCTGCCAGAAGAGAGCTGATGTCCTGTGACTTCCCCGGCTGTGGAAGGATCTTCTCCAACCGGCAGTATCTGAATGTGAGGGGCGCAGGCGGAGGCCGGCATGCGCAGGGGGGGAGGGAGTGGGGGCAGCCCTGGGCCGGGCGCACCGTTGTCTAGCTGCAGGTGCCACGGCAGGCAAGGGCCGCTGGTGCAGGGGGTTTGCAGCGGGGACACAGCTTTGCCTGGTAACCGAGAGGGGAGGCAGCCGCAGGCCCTCGGAGCCTCGCTCTGTGGCCCGCAGAGGTCAGCCTTGCAGCGCGGGCAGCAGGCTCGCATGGGCCGCAGTGCCAGTTGCAGGAACTCGACGCGTATCAAGTCTCGGTCATGCAGCGCCACCCGTGTGGACTGTCCTCACGCTGGGGCCAGGGGCAGGCCCAGCAGGCCGCCGCCAGGGGCTTCCGGGCTGAGGGCGGCAGTGCTGGCATGGGTCTGTCCACACCGTCTCATGCTGCGGCTGGGGTAGTCCTGGCAGAAGGACCAGGAAGCCTCACCACTTCTAGCACCACGGGGAGAAGGACTCTGGCCTCCGAGTTAGTAAGACCCTTTGACAGAGCAGGTCCTGGGTGAGTGGGGAGACAGGCCAGCGGTGGGCAGGATGGACCGAGGGGATGCACAAGGACCTCAGGGCCCAGCCTGTGCAGCTCAGTGAACCAGGGGGCGGCTCTCAGCTGACAAACAGATGCTTATGCTCGGGACTTAGGAGCCCGTTGCCCAGCTGGCGTGCAATTCAGTGCGAGAGCAAGAAAAACGAACCCACCCAAGGCAATGCCTTCCCCTGGAGGCATCTTACACTGAGCGCCCACAAACCCTGGTGGACGAGTCTCCAAAGCAGACAGAATGCCACGTTATTGTTGCGAATGGCGGGCCACTTGTGACCGTAGAGTCAGGACGTTGTGCCTCAGAACTGGTCCTGGCTCTGATAATCACACGTAGGCAGATGGAGCCAGGAACAGCACAGGCTGGCATTTTGTACAGGGAGCTCCAGGCACGGCCGTGTGAGGGTGCAGGGAAGGAGCTGGTGAGGGGCAGAGAACAGGGTGGGGGCGCTTAGTGGCCCGCAGGACGGGCGTGATGCCACTCGTAGAGGTGGGGGGGGGCAGGGGCGCGTGACGCTGGGCGAGAGCCGTGGTGAGGAACGGGGCGTCATCTACCCCGCTTGCTTCCCAGCACCACAAGAAATACCAGCACATCCAGCAGAAGTCCTTCTGCTGCCCAGAGCCGGCCTGTGGGAAGTCCTTCAACTTCAAGAAGCACCTCAAGCAGCACGTGAAGCTCCACAGCGGTGCGTGGGGAGCTCCCTGCCTGGGGGCGTCCTCCCCACAACCCCCAGGGTTCCCGTCCTCGGCCCTTCTACCCCCCGGGAGACTCTTCCCCTCCCCCCAAGGAGACTCCCATCCTCTGTCCTGTGTGCTAAGCCCACTGCTGCTGACGCGGTGCTGGGTGCTGGGCGCAGCGGCGAGCCAGGTGGGCAGCCTGACTTGAGAGACCCCCGCTGCAGTGCCGCAGCTCTGCAGCTCTGCAAGCAGGAGGGAGAGCAGAGAGCACGAGGTGCAGGTTGCTGCTGTGGTGGAAGGAGACGGGGCGGGAAGCGGAGCCACGTGTGGGAAGGCTGGGGCGGCACTGTGTGTGTTGCAGGTGAGAAAGGAAGTCCTGTCAAGAAGTGGTGTCAGAAGTGTGTAGCAAGAATGACCCTGAGTGTGCGTGTAACACAGCACTGCAGCCATGGGTTGGAGTGCGCCCACGCGGGGAGTGAAGGAATCTGAGTGGCTCATCTGCCCCCAGAGCAGGCAGGGTGGGAGGAGGACGAGCCGGGGGAAGAAACGACGGCAAAGAAATGGTACTTGAAGGAAGTGTAGAAAGTGCTCCAGGGAGGAGGGATGATTGACAGCAGTGCAGGCCAAGGAAGGTGAGAGTGAACTACACAAGTGACAGGCAGGCCAGTGCCCACTGGAAGGGAGTGTGGGGGGACAGGCCCGGAGGTCAGGGGCACAGCAAGCCAGAGTTACTGGTTACATGTAACTAATGCATGTAACTAGTGCACTTATGCAGTAGTAATAGTTCCCTGTAACTAGTAATAGTTCCCTGTAACTAGTGCACTTATGCAGTAGTAATAGTTCCCTGTAACTAGTGCACTTATGCAGTAGTAATAGTTCCATGTAACTAGTAATAGTTCCATGTAACTAGTGTACTTATGCAGTAGTAATAGTTCCATGTAACTAGTAATAGTTCCATGTAACTAGTGCACTTATGCAGTAGTAATAGTTCCATGTAACTAGTAATAGTTCCATGTAACTAGTGTACTTATGCAGTAGTAATAGTTCCATGTAACTAGTGCACTTACGCAGTAGTAATAGTTCCATGTAACTAGTGCACTTATGCAGTAGTAATAGTTCCATGTAACTAGTGCACTTATGCAGTAGTAATAGTTCCATGTAACTAGTGCACTTATGCAGTAGTAATAGTTCATGTAACTAGTGCACTTATGCAGTAGTAATAGTTCCATGTAACTAGTAATAGTTCCATGTAACTAGTGTACTTACGCAGTAGTAATAGTTCCATGTAACTAGTGCACGTATGCAGTAGTAATAGTTCCATGTAACTAGTGCACTTATGCAGTAGTAATAGTTCATGTAACTAGTGCACTTATGCAGTAGTAATAGTTCCATGTAACTAGTGCACTTATACAGTAGTAGTTCCATGTAACTAGTGCACGTAGCAGTAGTAATAGTTCCATGTAACTAGTGCACGTTATGCAGTAGTAATAGTTTCCATGTAACTAGTGCACTTATGCAGTAGTATAGTTCCATGTAACTAGTGCACTTATGCAGTAGTAATAGGTTCCATGTAACCTAGTATAGTCCATGTAACTAGTTGCACTTATGCAGTGTAAGTAGTATAGTCATGTAAACTAGTGCACTTACGCAGTAGTAATAGTTCCATGTAACTAGTGCACTTATGCAATAGTAATAGTTCCATGTAACTAGTATAGTTCCATGTAACTAGTGCACTTATGCAGTAGTAATAGTTCCATGTAACTAGTGCACTTATGGCAATAGTAAATAGTTCCATGTAACTAGTAATAGTTCCATGTAACTAGTGCACTTCTGCAAGTAGTAATAGTTCCATGTAATAATAGTTTCCATGTAAGCTAAGTTCACTATGCAGTAGTAATAGTTCCATGTAACTAGTGCACTTATGCAGTAGTAATAGTTCCATGTAACTAGTGCACTTATGCAGTAGTAATAGTTCCATGTAACTAGTGCACGTATGCAGTAGTAATAGTTCCATGTAACTAGTGCACGTATGCAGTAGTAATAGTTCCATGTAACTAGTGCACTTATGCAGTAGTAATAGTTCCATGTAACTAGTGCACTTATGCAGTAGTAATAGTTCCCTGTAACTAGTGCACTTATGCAGTAGTAATAGTTCCATGTAACTAGTGCATGGCCATACAATAGTAATAGTTCCATGTAACTAGTGCACTTATAGAGTAGTAATAGTTCTATGTAACTAGTGCACGGCTATACAATAATAATAGTTACATGTAACTAGTGCATGATTACAACAGTAACCTGTGTGGGGAGGAGTCTTGGAGTTAATGTGGTGTCCCGGTTGTGTGGCTTCCAACCCACAGGACTCCGCCTCTTCACTCCTTGCTTCTGACGAGACCCAGCTTGGCGACCATACAGAGGGTTCGGAGACCCAGCTTGGGGACCATACAGAGGGTTTGCCTGCACTGGGAGCCAGTGTCTGAGCTAGAGTCTTAGCCATCCTGTTCTGTTCCTCACTGTGCAGACAAACTGAATTGGCCCAGATCCCTGAATTGGCTCTGGATTTGGACAATCCAGTAGGACCCAAGGCTTCCTTCTGTCGGGGAGGGGGGCTGAGGCCTGGGGACAGATCGGCAGCCTGTCTCCATGTGCTGCCCACAGACACCCGCGACTACATCTGTGAGTTCTGCGCTCGTTCTTTCCGCACTAGCAGCAACCTCGTCATCCATCGACGCATCCACACGGGAGAGAAGCCCCTACAGTGAGTGTGAGGGAGGGGGCAGGAAGCAGCCCTGGGAGTGGACAATGGACTGAAGCTTCCTCCTCCTCGTGCCCTGGCTTCAGGTGCGAGATCTGCGGGTTCACTTGCCGGCAGAAGGCCTCGCTCAACTGGCACCGACGCAAGCACGCAGAGACCGCTGCGGCCCTGCTCTTCCCCTGCGGGCTCTGTGGCAAGCGCTTCGAGAAGCCGGACAGCGTGGCGGCCCACTGCAGCAAGAGCCACCCTGCCCTGCTCCCTGCCCACGAGTCCCCTGGTGCTTTGGAATCCTGTCCCAGCATCTCTGCCCCGGAACCCCTGGGGTGCAGCGAGGAGTCTGGGCCCTCAGTAAACTCTTCTCTGCCCGCAGGGCCAGATCCCCAAGCATTGAGAGGGTTGACGGAGCCCAGGAGGTGCCATGCTTCTGGTCTCCAGGAATTGGGGTGGTTGGGAGCAGGGCACTGGGCAAGGTGGGCCTGGCTCATCTTTAAGCAAATAAAGTTATTTTACTTAACTGTGGGCACAGCAAGCGTTTTGATGCTAGAGAGAATCTGGAAAGCAGGCTGGTAGAATGTGCTGGAATCCTGCATAGGTTCAGGCCCTTCTTGCTGCCCCAACAAGGGTTGGCTTATGTCCCACTCCAGCCTTTCCTGTGGATGGTGATACCCGCCTCTCACGGGAGGTGGAGAGAATCTGAGTGCCGGCCACACCAGGGCGAAGGCTGGCGTCTGGAGGCACAGGATCCCAACCCAGGCCCGCCCGGCATGCACCACCATTGTCCAGTGGCCCGTGGCCGGTGACATGCGGCTCGACATCCCTGTCTCTGGGGCTGATGCACCAGACTTGAGAAACGAGAACTATGACTTCTTCACTCATGAACCAACAGGGAGGCAGGGCCTGGCGGGAGGAAACCTCTGGAGGGGCTGTGGTGTGTTGGCCCCATCCTCCCTGTGCAACCACTGCCAGCTGACTGGCCTCAGGCTCGAAGCAGCGAGCAGTGGACTATGGCCTAAAACGACTTCAAATAAATCTGAGTTTTTCTCAGCTACTTGGTCACAGGATGTGTCGTCGTGGGCGGCCGCTCAGCTCACCCCAGGCCAAGCACAGGGGCTCTTGGCACCTCGAACCCAAACATACCTTTATTTCACTGGTCACTGGCCAGTCCCAGGTTCTTCAAGCTTCTCAGGCAACTCTCGACCAGAGCTGTCCCTCACTACAGCAGTGACCCCGCTGAAGGGAGCTGTGCCCCGCAAACCAGGGAACTGTCTGTCCTACTATGGGGAGCTGTCCCCCCTCCAGCCGTGCCTCTCCTACCCAGCCTGCATCTTTCCCACCTCCACATTTATACCTGTCAAGCCAGAGCAAGCAGTTAACGAGTAGGTAAGAGGCAGAAGACCTGGGGTTTGTGACTGGTCAGATATGTCACCATAAAAGACAGAATGGGGGTGGAGTGGGGAGGGGGCAAGGGCGCAGAGTCACAGCCACAGGGAGCAAACGCCCCGGTGTGGGGTGAAGTGGACTGAAGATGGACCGAGCTGTGGGGCGCAGTCAGGGGTCAGGGGCCACAAGTCCGCGGCAGGTCTGCTTCCCAAACCGCCTTTGCCTTGGGACTGCGTGGTCCAGTCCGGACCTCTCAGCAAGTCTCCCTCAAGGGAGCCAAGAGCCCCGGCTTTTCCTGTCCCGCTGGTGCAGTGAGGACGAGGGCAGAGTCCGCGGCCCCCTCGGTGGCGATGGTGGCTGCCGCGGCCCGCGCACGCCGGTGCGAGCGCTGGTGCTGCGACAAGGAGCGGCCGTGGCTGAAGAACTTGCCGCACTCGGCGCACTCGGCGGTCCGCTCGCCTGCGTGCGTCTTCTGGTGCAGCGCGAGCTTGGAGGCGACGCTGAAGGACTTGCCGCACTCCGGGCACTTGTGCGGCTTGTGGCCCGCGTGGTTGCGCAGATGCACGTTGAGGTTGGACACGCACGTGAAGCGCTTGCCGCACAGCTCGCAGCCGTAGGGCTTCTCGCCCGTGTGCGTGCGCACGTGCTTGGTGAGGTCCGAGCGGTCGGTGAAGCCGCGGCCGCACTGCGGGCACGGGAAGGGCCGCTCGCCCGTGTGGCTGCGCTGGTGGACCACCAGGTCGTAGCGCTGGCCGAAGCGCTTGCCGCAGGTGGCGCAGGCGTGCGGCCGCTCGCCCTGGTGGCTGCGCTGGTGGCGCAGCAGCGTGGAACTCTCGCTGAAGCAGCGGCCGCAGTCGCCGCAGGCGTACGGCTTCTCGCCCGTGTGCGTGCGCTGGTGCCGCACGAGCGTGGCGCTCTCCAGGAAGCCCTTGCCGCACTCGGGGCACTTGAAGGGTTTCTCGCCCGAGTGCCGCTGCAGGTGGCGCGTCAGCGTGGAGCTCTTGCCGAAGCTCTTGCCGCACACGCCGCAGCGGTGGGCCTCCGCGCCCGGGTCGCCGAGGTTGGGGACCACGTGCACGCGGGCATGGTTCCGCAGCCCCGCGCTGCTGTGGAAGGCCCGGGGGCACTGCGTGCAGTGGTGCAGCGGGCCGGGCGCCGGCGCGGCGGGCGGCTGCGGGGGGTGCGCCCGCGCCACGTGGATGGGCAGGGCGCTCTGTCGGAAGGCACGGGCGCACAGCGGGCAGCGGAGGGGCCTCTCGGGCGGGTGCTGGCGGCTGCGGTGCAGCAGCAGCGCCGGGACGTGCGGCAGGCGGCGGCCACACAGGCGGCAGGGGCAGGCGCGGCTGCGGCGCCGGTGCGTGCCCAGGTGCAAGTCCAGCAGGCTGCTGCGGGCGAAGCTCTGGCCGCACTCGCTGCAGATGTAGAGCGTCTGGCCCGCGTGCGTCCGCCGGTGTGCGCGGAGGTCGGAGGCGCGGGCGCAGCGCTCCCCGCACTCGAGGCAGCGGAAGCACTTGTCGCCGCCGTGGGCGCGCTCGTGCCGCAGCAGCACGGCGCTGTACCGGAAGCTCTTGCCGCACTCGCCGCAGGAGTAGGGCCTCTCCACCGCCGCCAACCCCGGGGCAGCGAACATGATGCCCGCCGCCTCTCCCAGCCGCTCCGGTACGTCCTAGTTTTCTCACGCCCTGGAGAGGTGACGCAGTGGCGGGAAGGGGGCTGTGGGTTCCTGAGTTTCCTCCTTCAAGGACCGGGGTGTGGGCTGTTCCGGAGGCAGGCCGCAGCTCGCTTCATCCTGCATGGTGACCCTGTGTGAAGAAGTCACTGTGCTCAGCATCTGTGCAGGATCTAGGGAAGGCCCCACCCCGTAGACCCCCGGTTTAGAATCTCGCCCACATAGGGGAGCCCCAGGAGTGCCCAAGGGAAGGAAGGAGTGCGCACAGCTGCTGGCGCATCCACCACCAGGTGGACGGAGGCAGAGGTCTAACCTCGAGGTTGCAGCACAGGGAAGGGGGTGCCCGAAGCGTCCTCTGGTAGGTAAGGGACCCCCACCTGGGGGTGCAATAGCAAATGACAAAAGGACCCCCTTCCAAGGACAAAAACCCCTGGGACCTAGACCGCACCCACGCCTGTAGCCTCCTCTCCTGAGCCACCAAGCTGCAGTCCGCAGCTGCCACAGCAAACGTCTTGGTAAGAAAGCCGGGATTCCCCGGAAGCCAGGGATCCGCTCGCGGTCATCCTAAGCCAGTTAAACATAACTCGTGTGGCAACCCAGCCGTGCGCACTTCCCAAGCAGCTGCTGAGCGCCTGGATGTGGGGGGCCGTAAAGCTCAAAGGGTCTCGCGCTTCACCACCAAGGCAAATATCTTGTCCACAATGTGTAGGATGGCGGATGTGGCTCCGTGGCAGCATGCTTTCCTAATAGGTGCAGGTTCTGGTTCAACCCCTAGCACCACTCACACACACACGCACACACACACACTCACACACACCCACACTACCACCACTCACGCACACACACACACTACCACCACACACACACACTACCACCACTCACGCACACACACACACACACACTACCACCACACACACACTCACACACACACTACCACCACTCACGCACACACACTACCACCACACACATACACACACACACACTACCACCACACACACACACTCACTCACACACTACCACCACACACACTCACACACTACCACCACACACATACACACACACACACACTAACACACACAATGCTTACTGTTGATTGTACATTGAAATTGCACATTAAGTCAATGCTTTTAAAGAAAGTTTAAGATGACACATATAGTTCACTATATTTCCTTGGACAATATTCCTACAGATGACCTTCCTGAAGCTTGGAACAACTTACTAGACTCGAAGCCCATCTCTAGTCCCTGGAAAATGTGGACGGAAAACTTCCTGAACTCCCTAGACGCTCAGGAGCCTGCGTAGCCATAGAGACGGTTCCTCCCCAGTCTCCACAGACTCCAGCCTGACACTTGCTTTCCTGGTAAAGCAAGTATCTGAAATTTCCACGTGTTCACACCCTCTACAGTACCACCTGCCCCTGCTAATCTGAGGGTCACACGGTGGCCAGCATCAGGGGCATGGGCACCCCGCTTTCACCTGAATCCTCGTTTATCCTCCCAAAGGGACTTAGAGCTAGAGCCTGCGGCCGGGGTGAGTGCAGGCGACAGGTGCCTCTTGGCGGTGTAGCTGCTTTCCTTCTGCTGTGGGGGAGAAAGGGATTTACTCGGCCCACCGTCCCAGGCGGGACACAGCCCATCACCGAGGAAATCACGCGGCAGCAGAAGACATGGTACGGGCAGAAGCCGGGGGCTGGTTCAGGGCTAGACTGCACCACCTGTGACTGAACTTCCTCTAGAGCCTTCCCAGTCATTAATATCAGCCGAGGATCCAAACGCACCAGGGGTGGTGGGTGGGGGGAGCGCGTCACATCGCAACATGAGAATTGGCTCCTGCCGAATCTTACCGTCAGGAAACAGGGACCCTGCTGGCTCCAGTGTTCTGTGCACAGACAAACTGCTCTTAAGTCTCAGGGGGGTGAATCTCCCCCCAGGGCGTTTGTGGAACAGAAAATTTAGTTGGGGCAATGTGACCTGGAAGAGCGGAACGACCACGGCCTCCTGCTGACCGTGAGGCAAACATGCTTTTTTTTTTTTTCTCTAAGTTTTGATCTCACAAAATGATTTTTTTGGTGGTGGTGAAGGTCTAGGATGTTTGGGGGTCAGTGTGGGTAGTGAGAGACCACACACAGTAATAGCTTATCCCATCTCCTGGATGAATTGGCAAAACTGAAGCCCAGAGTCGCCAGTACATTCCAGAAAGGGAGGGGAGAGAGAGAGGAGGGGCCTATGAGGTACAAAACATGCGCCACTGGGTGTGAATTAATTGTGGGCAGAGCCCTGAACTCCCCCCCCCCCCCCCGTGTTTTGTGAACACCCTGAATGTATTCACAGTAGAACGTTTGCAAGGCAATCCTATCTTAAGGGGCGACCCCCTTCCCCCCACACTTGCGCGCTCACACCCTGACCAAAATGTCACTGTGGCATGTGACCACCATAGACTAGTGTCTAGCCCTTCCAAGGTCCCTGGAGGGAAGAGCATCTGCCTACAGCCAGTGTTGCCCCTGTGACCGTCCCTGAAAAAGCCACACTTACGTGGAAGCTTCTGCAGCGTCCAAGACAACGTCGCAGACTGTTGCAGGCAGCAAGCCAACAACTGTCCCCGGCGTCTTCCCCTCGGTAACAGCCACTTGCACCTCTGTATCTGATCTACACCTGTGCGCTCTGCACAGGCAGCAGGGTGTGCTCTGCCATATTCCTTTGAGGCAGGCGTGTGCCCTCATGGTGTGCAGCAAATGCTCTGAGCACTGAGTGCTTCCTCAGCCCCCTAAAACCCTCTATCAGGCAAGACCTTTGAGCTGTACTAATGTAGCAGACCACGAACTTCCAACCCAAAACTCAGCACGCCACCAGCTAGAATCTGACCCCTTCTGCTCTGCCGTGGCACGCCACATATACGTCTCTGGGATTGACTTCGTAAGCACACTGGCTTAGCACTTTCATACTGTGTCTAGAAAGTTCTCGTGACTGGTCTCCACTGGGGCATCCCACGCAAGGCAACATGAGCTTGTGTTCTCAGGAGTGGCGTTTTCCCAGAGTCATAGAGTCCTCTGGGATCTCACCCTGTTAACCTCTACGAGACACTTCTGCCAGTAGGGGCACCTCTGTGCAGGTGCCCGGCGGCCTCGCCCTGCTTCGCTCAGTTCAGAAGCAGCTCCGTGAACATGAGGTTCACACTTGTGCCCACTTTCACTAGGAGTCATGCCTCTGGAGTACACACTTTGGGTTAGGGTCTGCATGGTGCCGTGGAGAAGGGGTTGGGGGGCTCATTAGTAGCCTGGCTTAAAACACAATAAGGAGGTTTGATGGGTAAAGGACTGTGTGAGATGTGGTGATGCGCGTTAGCGTGCTTTGCCATGTCATTGCTGTTCCCAACCACGGTTTCTATCTTCTTTTTCACATATGACTTCCCAGGGGACAGTAGCCACGGCTCAGGGGCTGATCTCCCCACATACAGCTTCCTGGGTTTTCACCAAAATATATTTTCTTTTGGTGAGACATGAAATAAAATTTTAAATCTTAAAAATAAGACAGAAGAAACCATTAAGTATGATTTTGCTTATTTTTTGGTTAAAAAGTCTAAAATAAAAATCTTTTAGATAAGAAAGGATCTCAAACAAGAAAACAAATGCCTGTCCCTACGGAATTTGGTGAGGCTAAAGGATGTCATGGGTTTGTGAGGGATTAAAGTTGGGATGAGACATATGTTATTAAGTTAGCTGTAATTAAAGGCTTTTTAAGAACACCTTAGGACAAAACTAAGTACAGCCAACTCTGCACTTACACAGTAAGATCTAGTTTACAGAAACGGGGGCTCAGCTCTGGGACTTCATGTTTTATCCTTCACGTGAGACTTGGGGATTAGATTTCTAGGCAAGAGTCCCTGGCATGAGGCTATGTAGACGTCTCATTGATAAAGCTGTCTTCCCATTGGATTCTCCAGTCAAGAGAGCGACTGTCTTCCGCGGTAGGAAGAGTTCTGTCCCAAGAGAAGCTCTGGCTTCCGCTGCACCCGCACCCCTCACTCACTCAGGAGGGTTAGGAGTTTAAGGGGCGCACCGACAATGTGGGTGTGATCCCTGGGACCCTCATGGTGGAAGGAACAACAAATCCTTGCAAGTTGTTCTCTAACCCGCGCATGTTTGTGGTAGGCACGTGCGCGCACACACGAAATACATGCAAACAGAAGATACAGGATTTTGTTGGTGAAAAGTCTGCTTCCCTGAGCTTCGGTCTTCACCTCAGGGGCCCTCTATTGGGGGGGCTCTCATGGGCTGCCTCTAACACAGACCAGGAGCTTGCTTCTTCCTTCTTCCAGGTCAGTCATGACTCTCCTAGGACTTTCCCTCCTACCCAGTCTCCCCATTAGCAGACTGCCGAGGGATGGGGCTCCGAAGGCTGCCATTGTCATCTGTATCAGGCCCTTAACAGCCACTGAGCGCCCGTCCTGACCCGATTTTACATTCTTAGGACAACCAAAGCCTCGAGAACTATTAACTCAGCGGACCAGTAGCTTCCACCAACTCTCAAACTAAGAATGTCATCGGAGAACTTCTAAAACCTGTAGCAGATGCCACTGAGGCCTGAACCCCCTAGAGCAGACGATCCAGAGGGAACCCTGGGACCATAGAAGACAGACAGGAAGGTGGGAGGAAGTGAGATGGTTGGAGGAATAATTAACAATCTGCTTGTAGAACTCGGGGGGGGGGGGGGAAGCAAAAACTCTCGGGTTAAAAAAACACCCTATAGCAGAGGCTCATGCCCCTTTAAACATTTCTGCGTGTAAATGTGAGGCCGCCCGTGCCAAGCATGCAGGGAGAGGTCAGAGGGCAAGCCAGGGCATCACTGGTCTCTGGCATGGAACGCGGGCCATCAGATCTGCGGCAAACACTTTCATCTACCAAACCACCTGCCGGGCCTTTCCCCCTGTGCCCCAGCCCGTCTCCCCAGTCTTCCTACCGATGATTTGCCAAGCGTACTGATTTATAACTCTGGTTCTGTAACCGTGAAAAGTTCACGGAGCCACTTCCGACGTGTAACCTGTCCGTTCAGCGACCTGATCCTGTCCCGGGGCTTGGTCGCTCACGTTCAGCTCAGAACAGACCGTCCTGCTCCTTCCGGGGAGCTGCGCCCTCTCTCCACAAACCGGCCTAGGGAACCAGAAAGGCAAGCGTCCAAACCCCGGCTTTTCCATGACTAACTGCGTGACCTTGCGCGCCTGCGGCTGCCGGGCCTCCCGCCGCGAAAAACACTGTGGTCAAGTTGCTACATGAAAAGAAGCCGCGCAGCGATCAGCGTCGGGGGCGCGCAGGGGCCGGGCATCGGGCCACTGTCCCCACGGCCCTTGCTCTCGCTCCTTCGGGGAGATCCTGCGTCAAGGGCCCGACTTCCGCCCCAGACCCATCGCGCTCGTCGCGCTCTGGCGCCAGGGGTTTTGGGGATCCCCCCTCCCGCCCCGTCCCAAGGCTGGCGCAGCTCGGCCTTCCCTGACCATTGTAGGCCCGGGGCTCCGGAGCCCCGGAAACAGAGCAGCCGCATCCCCGGCCCGCGCCCCGGCCCCCGCAGGCTCCGGTGGGCTCGCGTGGGGGACGCCCCGAGACTGCGCGGCTCGGGCTTCGTGCGCAGCCAGGTTGGCGCAGGCCCCGGGCCGCGGCCGGCGCAGGCGCAGTAGCGTCCAGCGCCCCCGCCCGCCGCGCCTGCGCCCCGGGGCGCCCCCGGCCGAGACCCCGCGGAGGGACGACGGGCGGCCGCTCGGGGCCGCGACCCCGCCGCGCCCGGCCCCGCCCTCACCTGTGGCCCGCGGGCTCCGGCGGCGCCGCGATCCGCTCCGAGCCCCCGAGCCGCGCCGGCCTCCGCGGCGCGCAGAGGAAGGGGCGGGCGGAGCGCGCGGCCGGGCGGGGCCGCGGGCCGCGGGCGCTGGTTGGTCCCGCTCGGCGCGGGCTGGTCCCGCTCCGCCCGCCTCCCCGCGGCCCGGGTCACCCTGGCACGACCGTCGCGCGCCGAGCGCTGGCTCGGCCCGGGCCGCCCACGGGGACGCGAGCGCCTCCTGCCCGTGCCGGGCCCAGCTGGGCCGGCCGTGTCCCCTCCCGCCTGCCCGCTCTGGATCCCGCCCCGGCCGAGGACGGGGAGGCTCGGAGCCCCGGCGCCAGCTCAGCGGGATCCTGGGAGCCGGCCGCGGCCCTGGTCCGCGCCACGGCTGCTGTGGCTGCAGCCTGGCGGGGTACCGGGTGCCCCAGGGAGGCCGCTTGCTCAAGCCCTTCCAGCCAGTGGCTTCCTACAGCGCGTTCAGAACCGATGCCCGTTCCTTGGTCCTCCCACGTCTCAGACGAGTACCCCACAAGTGCGCGGGCGGGGTGCTCCTGTCCGGCTCCTTGCCAGCGGCTCCGAGGCCCGTAGTGTTCGGGGTCCCGCCAGGGAGGCGAATGTAGCCCGACGTCGCGCACTTGCCGGAGTAGCAGCTCAGTTGCTAGAATGCGGGCTTAGCATGCGCCAGCCCCTGCATGCACGCACCACGTGGAAAGGGGTGGTCGCACCCGCGCAGGTAATCCCTACCGTCCAGAGGTGGAAGCCAGAGGATGAGGAATGGAGGGTCAAGTTCCTGGGCAGATGGCCACAAGAAATCTCTTCACCACACAACAAAGTTGGAAATTTAGTCAAAACCTTATCTTTTGTAACATTGGTAACACTGTTGCGCGGTTCCGAGTGTGAACTTTGCAGATGACTTTCGCAAGTGGCGTGGGCATCTTCAGTTGGTGTCCATGTGCAGGGTTTCGGCGCACCGTTTGCATCTTCGGGGGCAGACAGTGCAGTGGCAGCGGCTATCCACAACGTTTTAACCTATTTGCCAATAACAGGCGATGACGTTACCTAGAACAGAAAAGTCTTCTGGTGGGGACCCGTTAAAAAAGAACCCCATTCCTCCCAGGAGGTCCCGAGGGGCTCACCTTCGCTTCCACTTGGGGTGTTCTCTCAGTGCCTGTTCCACAGTTGTAACATTCCCTACACCACCTACCACCTCAGGGTTTCTTCAAGCATGTCCTTTGGGTCCCTCTGCAGCAAGAGTCCCATCCTCCACTGTAGAGGCCGCGACACTGGCCTCCTTCCCTTCTCAGGCCAACTCTGGTTACAAAGGACCTTCAGGAGGCCTGGGTCCACCGACTGGACCTTCTCACTCCATCCACCGAGGGGCAGGACACTTTCTCGAGGTCCGCAGCCTTGAGTTTCTTCCTTTTCTTCAGGAATGTTTGTGACGTTCTCTTAGGAACCGCGCTGGACTTAGTCTTAGCGATGACTGTCGGTTCAGGATCTGTTTGGAAATGTCTGTTTCGGAGGAGCACCTTGTCCAGGAGTAACCAAAGCTTCTCTTCTAACCTTCCCTCTCCTCCCTTGTGAAAATATGTTCAAAATGAACATCATCTCTACCCGGGTGTACAAGCTAGAACCCCACACTGATCTAGTGTTTGGCCAGACCCAGGTCTTCTAAAAGGAGCTTCATGTCTTCTTGAAGACCACTCACTACTAGTACACAGGATGGTTGCAGATTGCTCCCAAATGCAAACATCTTTGGGTCTCTTGTCTAGGGAGGCAGAAACTTTCAACGTCTTTTTACTTTGTTCGGTTCTTTCCTGAGGCCAGAGGAAAGATTAGGAGGGCTGCTGGGGTCACCTCCCAGTCCGGAGAGCCCTGGGACCCAGTCTCCCGTCTGCCTCTGGATTGGCCCACTCTGTATTCTGGGCACTAATGTAATAGTGGGCAGAACAGGGGATCCCAGGGCTTCTTGCTCCGATCTCCCATCGGATTTCACAGGGGCAGAGGGACTGTCTCCTTAAGTCAACGAGGGCACACTATTTCTCCTGAGACAATGGATTCTGTCGTTTTACCAAGGATTTGAACTTCATCACCCCCCTTCTTCCCCCAGAACCTTGCCATCCTCTGCAGTGACATTCTGAAGGGACATCCTCCTGTTCATTAGGCTCGGATCCCTGGCTTCCATTTTTGATTTGCTCCCTGTACTGACACCACTGGTCCTCTGGGAATGAACTGGGCTTCTGCCTAGGGCGAAGCTGAAACCAGAACAGAGGAGAGAGTTCCTGGAATTGAGGGGCTGTGGGCTGGTGCTGTTCCCTCGGGACCCTCCGGCCTGAGTGATCTAAGCTGCCTGACTGCGGCTCTTCCATTAGCATCACTCCACCCACGCTGGAGGCTCCCGCCTTTTCCTGGACAGGTTGGCCCATCTTCGGCCATCTTCTCTTGAGGGGGGTTAAGGCTTCTGTCCCATCTCAGGCTGCCACATGCTCAGTCTCTGGAAACCTCTAGAGCAGGACTTGAGGTGAGTTTGTCCTGCTTCAATGCGGACACGCCTGCTGCTCAGCTGAGGGTCTCTCCCCAGAGAGCACTCCCAGCCGCCCTGCCTGTTTCATGCCTCAGGCATTTTCTGAAGTGTTGGGGACAAACAAGCGTCCTTCAGAGCAGGATGTCTGAAGGTGGGATGGGACATGGCTCCCACAGTCCAGAGACCAAGAACTCTCCTCCCAAACACAGAAACCCCAGACAAGCCCTTTGTAATAAGAGCAGCAGAGATTCTGAGCAGCAAAAGCAAGACCACTGCTTTGCTATGTGATCTTGCCCGCTGGGTGACAGCCACCGGTCCACAGTCCTGAGCACAGGTTCCTTCCTCCTCTCCCCATTGGCTGGGGCTTTGGGGTACAGTCTTTCCTGGTTGTCTCCTCATGCTGTTTGCTCATTGTAGCGCAGTTTTGCCTTCTGAGAGTGCATCGTCTAATGCGCGTCCTGTGGTCTGGCATTCGGGGTGCCAGGCAGCCGCTGAGTGAGCAGCTGCTGGTAACTCTCTACTCTGAAGAATGAACCATCAACCAACTTTATTTTTCATAACAGTACATTGAGAAAACTAAGTACAAAAGTTAGACACGGTAACATCAAAGTCACCAAGGCTGAGGGTTAGACCCTTGCTAGTGCCATGAATTCCCAAGAGCAGAGATGCTGATTACGGCGACGTCACTCTTTGGAAGATGATTCAGGCTGAATGTTGACAAGGTCTTACAATCTGCAAAGTGTTGTCAAGCAATTTATAGTTTCGACCCCAAAATTTGTGCCAGAACTTCACAAGGCAAATTGCTTACAGACTGGGTATTTTTAGTGGATTCAGTTAAATGTCTGCAAGGGGAGAAGCGGCTTTTCCACAGTGTTCCACCTGTGGCTCAGCCAGGGCTTTCCACCGTGCACGTCAAGTCAGCTCCCGGGGCCTCGAGGCACCGGCCACAGATGCCTTGACAGGGTCAACTGGATGTCTGGTGGAAGAACTGTGCACAGAAAAATAAATCCCAGTAATGGAGAATAGTGACAACGGAAAAATTGGACTAACTGACCCTGAATTACACATTGTATTTTTTAAAGACTGAAGGTTTTAATTTACTTTCAGGTCAGAATATATTCAGGAAACTGAAAGGGACAACCAAAAACTTACAAATTACATCAGTAATTAATTTTAATGGGTTGATGCATGATGAAATGTCTTTTAAATGGACATAAGCAGTAATCTTAGTAGACAACAGTGTGTGTGTGCGCTGCGTAAGGTCTGTCCTTCAGTTTTACAATTTTGCAGGTAAACTAACTGCAAAATATGTCAACTAGGACATATGTAAATTACTTAAGTTTGGTAAGTACAAAATATATTGATGATATATTTAAAAATCAACTTTCTTTAAAACAGTTTTGATCTTCACAATGTCCTAGTCCTGAAAGATGAAATTTTAAGAAACGGTCATTGTTTTAGTTTCATTTCAAACAATACACCCAACCGAAGCGATTCAGAGAAGAGGTTTAATTCCAGGATCCAACTCATGCTGTGCTCCAGCACTGCAGGAAACGTCATCTGCAGACGCTGAGGTCAAATCACACAGGGACGACAGTGAGCGGTGCGTGGTGGCAGCTCCCTGCGGGGCACATCGTCTTCATGTCACCTGGCTGGAACAGGGCTGCAGAGGGCTGGTGCTCCTCTATCAGTTATGCAGCCGACGCCATCTTCCCCGGGTTTGCAAGTTGCCAACCCAACTAGAGACAGTCCCTCCAGCGAGCTCAGGAGCAACGAACACTTCTAGTACTTCCGCTTAAGGACGTGGCGAGGGCAAGTTGGACCCTGGCAGCGACCCAGCCTGCAGGTCACAGCGCTGGGAGGGCTGCGAGCTTGGCCGGAAGTCTGAACAGGTGTAGAGGCTGAAACGGGTCAGAAAGTGCTCGAATGAGCGTTTCCATGGTGAGGTGCTATACACCTTGGTGCTCGGAACTCTGTCTAGGTCCATCCCGTGACCTTGGCTTGGGCACAACGGCTGGCATGCAGCTGCTATGGCATGGAGCATGCCTCTTGCTGTTCGCTGCTTCTAAGGTCTGCCAGGAGTCAGCCTGCCCCGCCCACCAGCCACCTCAGGGATGCTAGACAAGTATGTCCAGCGCTCAGGAGGTCATGAAAGCCCACCGGCTGGTGAGGTGAGACCCTGTTCCTGGAAAAAGATTCAGACTTCTCAGGGGAAAAAACAGTTTCAAAGCAAAATACAGAGTGAGCTAAGGCCAGGTTTATAATTTTAAGCTCTTTAAAGGCCAAGTGGAAGGGGACATGCAGTTAAGGGGCTACATGCAAGTCTGTACTGTCTCTATTTCCAAAATCGGAGTATTTATTTTTTCGTGCATGGGACAGAACCTAGCACCTCAGAGCTCAATCTTCAACCTGAGTCGAGGCATTTAGATATGAGCAGATACGTTTAACATGATAACTTAAATGGCTCTCGGTGATGTCTTAAGCCAGAGACTGCGTGTTAAGGGGCTGGGTCAGGTTCAAAGGCTCGAGAAACAGATCTGTTACTTACCTGCAGCATTTAATAGCACACAACAGCACCTCTCCCTGGCAAGTTATTGAACCTCCTTGTGTCTCAATGATCTTGACTGTAAAATGGTTGCATAACTCACTGACTTGATTGTTGAGGGGAAAATGAAGATATAAACAACGCAGAACAGTGTTTAAGAAGCAGAAACAATCTTTATTATTAAATATGACAGGGAATTAGGGAAAACTTTTGGAAAATTCAGTAGATTTAATGAGGTTAAAAGTAACCCAAAACTTCAGTAATATTGACATTGCTAATAAATTAATCTGTAGATATTTTACACTATAATTCCTGGGAGCAAGTTTTCCACTATATTTTTCAAAAAATTATATAGAGTTCCAATCAACATACAAAATTGCATATTGAAATGTACACACGTACACACACACACACACAGAGTATCTTCACTACAAGTCGATTACAAATTCAGTGCCCAAAAAGTTCTACTGTTCCTTCTACTTTCTGCTTCTACATAGTATCTGTGTGGGAAGACCCGCCCCGAGCCGAGCCGAGAAGGCTCCGTCCTGCCTTGCGGCATGTCTGTGCAGGAAGACACACCCCGAGAGTGGATGGCGCCGTTCCGCCTTGCAGCATGTCCGTGCGGGTGGACGGCGCCATTGGGACCTGGACTGCATAAACAGGAGAGGCCTCTGAGCCCGGAGGGCAGAGGCCATCTGTCACGGCAGAAAAGGGCATGTCCACCGTGGAAGCAGACAGAAGCAGCAGCCGACTGCTAGAGAAGCAGGGAGGGGGGCTCAACCTCAAGGCCCACCCCCTGGCGTGCCTTCCCCAGCAAGGCTTCACCTCCTAACGGTGCCCTGACCTTCCCAGACGTGAACATCAGTAGATCCTAACACCAGCCAGTGGAGACAGCTCACGTTCACACCACCAGCTTCTCTTCCCCCTGACCAGGTGCCCAGCTGGTGCCCAGGATGGAAAAGTAGCTAAGGATGGCAGGAAGAGCCAGCGTCTACCCAATGCTCTGCACTGACAGCCAGCCAAACTCTATTTCATTAAAACGCCTGCCGGGAAGACCCGTGCTGCCAGGACAATTTACTGTTCGTTTTGGCCAACACCTGGGAAGAGGAGGCCTCCTGGGCGCGGGCCCCAAAGGGCCTGCGGTCACGAATCTTCCTTCTCTCTGCCAGGCACGCACAGCTCCTGCAGCGCAGCCCTGCCCTCCTGCAGCGCCCCAAGATCATTCCTCGGAGACCAGTCACCAGAAGGGCGGGCTCCCCGCCTTGCAGATGACGACACTCCTCCGGGAAGCCGGGGAGTCAGGCTCTCACACACCCAGGTTTCGGGAAGAAGCGGACGGTGCTGTGCCAGGAGCACCTCCAGTCCTGGGGGTCCGACTCCCCGTCCCCCTGAGCGGCTGGCCCAGCCCCCTCCTGCGCCCTGCCCGGTTCCTCCGGGTAACTTCCGCTCGCTGACCCCGACCCCTGCACCTCCCTATGCTGCAGCTGGACTCTGCGCCCCCCCCCAGGATCAGCCCCTCTGCGCTTTGCAGAGTCCCGGCACGGCTGGCGCAGCGCGGCGGGCTTGATGCACGTACACGACCAGCTCCGAACCCCCCTTCTGACCCCGACGAGCCCCGTCGCCCTCCCTCGTCCGCTCCCCGCGGCAGGAGAACGAATGCGAGCACTCGGCGAACCCCGCTCCGCAGCGCCGACGGGCGCCCCGGGGAGGGCTCCGCCGCTCGCGGCTGCACCGCCCCGCGCGCCTCGCCCGGGGCCCCCGTCCGCAGTCGCCCCACGGCCGCGCGCGGTCCGCCGAGCCGCCCGCCGGCCTCGCCGCGGGAGGAAAGCCCTCTGGGAAACGGCCCTTGCCACCCACAGCGTGCCTCGGATTTGAACCCTAGGGAGCCGCCATGACCGGAAGCCCACAAACTGACTTCCGGCGCGCCCCCTCCCCGCCCGCGTCCTTGGGGCCGTAAAGCAAGATGGCCGCTCTCGGTCAGAGGACGGGGTCGCCATCGCTGTTTCACTCGCGGGAACTCCTGGTCTCTACCATCCGATCTAGTTTCCATCAGCAACACACGCTCCATATCTTCACCTCTTCGGCTTCTGGGGAGGACGGGCGGCCAGGAAAGCGAGGCGGCGCCGTGCGCCGCGCGCCACCATCTTGTACAGACACGCCGCCATCTTGTACGGACACGCCGCCGAGTACGGACGCGGGCTCGCTGGCCACTGAGCGTGGGAGGGGGCGTGGCCACGCGATGGTGTATTTCCGCTTCCAGGCGGCCGGGTCGCGTTTGGTTGGCTGGTCTTGTTGCGGGGAGGGAGGGGGAAGATTGTTTGCTACTCAGGATCTCCGCACACTCAAAGGTAAACTGAGATACGGCCGCGAGGGGGGCTGTGGGCTCTCGGTGGCGTGGGATGGCGGGGGCGCGGTCCTTGGGACCCCGGGGGGTGCAGGGGTTGGAAACCGAGGCTCAGGTGGTCCCGGGGGCTGGAGAGAGGCGAGGCTGCGGGTTATAAGGTGAGTAGCAGAGCCGGGCGCGGGGCGAGTGGGGGGCGCGGGGAGCTGGGGGCGCCGGGCGGGGGCGGGTGGAGGGCTGCGCCGAGGGCCCGGGACAGGGGCGGGGTCGGACCTGAAGTCCTTGAGGGCCGAGGAGAGAAGTTGAGGTGGGGACCGCGTGGGGGGACCGCGGGGGGCCGCCGGAAGAGGGGCTCCGGCCGCGATCCCGACACTGACTTGACGCAGGACTTGGCCTTTGTTTCCCTGCAGCCCCCCGAGACCTCGGCCCCAGGCCTGCGCTGGACCCAGATCTCTCCATCTGCCGCGTGACCTGGGGCGCCTGCCTCCGTCCTCCCGGATGGTGCTGCTCCTCGCAGGCCTCGGCCCAGGATCCAGACCCCCTTTGCCCCCGAGTTTGCAGCTGTCGCCCCTGGTGTCTCTCGGGGGCCTCCCTGCAGCAGGGGGGGAGCGGGTCCGCACAGACAAGACTGGTTGGAGGACCCTCAGCCGCAGCAGTTCCAGTCCCAGCCTCTAGCGGGGTCTGAGGGTCCCGTGCACCCTCTTTTTCCTGCCCCCCCTTTTTCATCCCCCCCTTTTTGAGAAGAGTAACCTGGTTGCCATCCAAAGCCCAGGACGGCTCAAGCTGGGACCCTGGTCTCCGCATGTCCGGCCTCTCCTGTGCGTAGGGCTCTGCCCTGTGCCAGCCAGTATGGCTGACCTTAGAAAGGCTCCAGGGGGTCGGGAGACCCCCCAGGGGGAGCTGCGGCCTGAGGTGGTAGTGGATGAAGCCCCTAGGGGCCCAGTGGCAGCCGAGCCGGGAGGAGCCGGAGGCAGCGGCAGCAGCGAGACCAAATTGTCGCCGGGAGAGGAAGAAGAGCTGGACCCCAGGATACAGGTGAGGGAGCCGCACCGGGGCCAGACCTCAGGATACAGGTGAGGGAGCCGGCGTCGGGGTCCAGACCCCAGGATACAGGTGAGGGAGCCGCACCGGGGTCCAGACCTCAGGATACAGGTAAGGGAGCCGCACCGGGGTCCAGACCCCAGGATACAGACCCCAGGATACAGACCCCAGGATACAGGTGAGGGAGTCGCACCGGGGTCCAGACCCCAGGATATAGACCCCAGGATACAGGTGAGGGAGCTGGCGCCGGGGCCAGACCCCTGAATACAGACCCCAGGATACAGACCCCAGGATACAGACCCAGGATACAGACCCCAGGATACAGGTAAGGGAGCCGCACCGGGGTCCAGACCTCAGGATACAGGTGAGGGAGCCGCACCGGGGTCCAGACCCCAGGATACAGACCCCAGGATACAGACCCCAGGATACAGGTGAGGGAGCCTCGTCGGGGTCCAGACCCCAGGATACAGGTGAGGGAGCCGGCGCCCGGGGCCAGACCCGGGAAGAGCTGCCATGTAAACAAGACCTGGATTCTCCCATTAATTGTGGGCGGAAAGGGGAACAGGTCTGTCTGCCAGTCATCGCAAGACAGGTGACGGGTACCAGAGGAGTCGTGGGTGTGAAGTGCCCGCAGGGTGAATGCGGAGTGTGAGGTTCCCTGAAAGCAGCAGAGCACTGAGTTGGCAGCGGACGCAGGAGGCACGCTCTGGGTTGCGGGCAGATCTCGACTCTAAATACACAGGGAGGGTGGGAGACGCGGCTCATTGGGAGACTTCCTGTTTCCAACGAGCACATCTGGCAGATGTGGGACCTTTCTGATACTGGACAGGCTGTGTCAGGGTTAGGCTTGTAGGGAATTTCTGTGTTATGAGGGTTCCTACCATCTGTGACCAGTCCTTAGTATGTTTTCCTGGCTCCACCAAAAGACTGGAGAGGCAGTTGACTTCATGTGTTACAGTGCCGTCAGTAGGACAGGGGATGGTTGTGTGAGAGGTTGGGGGGCTGTGGGTGAGAAGACTGATGGAGACTGTTGGTTGTAAGGACTCCATGGAGAGAGCCTTCTCAGGCTGTGGGTGGGGGCCCAGCTCTTGATGATGATTAGTATGTGCTGTGTGTTGGGGGGCCTGACTCTGTGGTGATTATTAGTACGTGCTGCGTGTTGGGGGGTCTGACTCTGATATTAGTACATGTTGCATGTCGGGGGGTCCGACTCGGTGATATTAGTATGTGCTACGTGTTGGGGGGTCCGACTCCGTGATGATTGTTAGTATGTGCGGTGTGTTGGGGGTCAAGCCTGACATTTGGCAGGCTGCATCTCTGAGATTCTGCAACTGGGGAAATGACTTACACCCTTCTAGCAACAAGAGCACCCCGGGACCTTTGCGCCTGGACTTGCCTGTTGGCAGCCTGACTGGATTATTCTAGTCAAGTGCAAAGAAAAGCTAACTAACTCTCATGTGGTGGCTAGCGTGGGTTTCCAGGGTGTGTGTGTGCGCGTGCGTGTGAGTTCTCTGGAGAGTGAGGGATTTGTTCTAGCTTGCTTGTGCAGCTCACACAGCTCCTGGAGATCTGTCTTTTACAAATCCTTTGCATGTTTTTTGGTACAAGCTTATGGACAGCACTCTGAGAGGCCCCCTCAGTCCTGGGGGAGGCTTGGGGTGCACTCCTTACTCCTCCCAGGCGTCCTCGTTCTGTGCAGCTGTGGTTTCTCTGCGATCTCTGTGCACTGCTGTTTCTCCAGGAACCACGTGGGCAGAGGCAGTAGGCAGAAGAGCTTGCAGTGCCTGAAAGGCGACCACCTAGCTGCATGTAGCTGCGTAAGGAAAATCAGTTGCAATACAAGTGCGTGTCTCCTGCACTGTGCCGACCTCGCAGATGCGGCGGCCTGCAACACCCATAGCTCTGGTTCTGGCCCAGCTCTGAAGGGTCGCAGTGTCCCGAACACAGGAGACCCGCCGGGCTGCCGGTGCTCCCAGGGCCCACTTGACCCTCGTTTCTCTCGCAGCTGTGGGGTGCGTGGGGAGGATCTGCCTGGGGTGTCCCGAGATGATGAGGCGTAGGTAGCCAGGCTGCAGTCTCCGCAGGGCCGGGCTGGCCGTGTGAGGGAGGCGGTCTGGCGTGAGAGATCCACGGCTTGGTGGAGGCCGTGGCCTCTTTTCCTGCTGTGTTTGGGCCCTTATGGGGTCTTGAAGGGGTCGACAGTGCCCCAGAGCACGGCGCCTTGATGGGCGCTCAGCCCTTGCAGGGAGAGTCTGTTTTCTAGACTCTTCATGCGTTTAGTGTGTCTCCACCCACAGATCCATCAAAACCCACCAGGGAGTTTTAAAAACATTGGCTAGTCATTTGCTTTCACGTTGCCGGAAGGAGAAAACGTTGGAAAATGAGTGTAACACGGCTGAGCGCCGGGAGCCACGGCTGCCTTGGTGTTTTTAAAGTTCTCAGCTGGGGCGTCTTCAGGGCAGAGCTCTGATGTAAGGTTCGGGGTCCTGCGGGGTCCCTGCTCCACACACCGCCAGTGGTTTCTGTGCCCTGAGCCGGGCTCCCTCTAGGCGATGGAGGTCGGCGGGTACTTACCCACTTGCTCGCCGGTGCGTGCCTGTGTGTGCCTGTGTGTCCGGCAGGACCCTGGGGAAGTCTCTAGATTTCCCAGCTTTTTAAAGAGGGTCTTTGGGAAGGAGAAGGGGTGGCGTGGAGACGGCCTGGGTGTTTCCTTCTTCTCTTGTAAGCTTAGGGTGACTGATTTCCCCATTCTTCTCTGCAGGGTCCTGCGGGGTCACGGAGGCGTGGGGCTCCACGCTGCTGTACCTCTTTTGGGTGATGTCCCTCACGCGGGTGGCATGGCTGGGGATGGTCAGGCTGTGGCTGCCCTTACCAGGCGTCTCCTGAGTGTTTATTTTTCACCAGAGGACCAGGAGGATCCACGATGGGGCTTTGACTCAGCAGCCTGGCATTCTGGGAATGCCCCCAGCATGCCCAGGAAGGTCACCCTCCCTGCTGACTGCAGCTTGCCTGGACCTCTGCTGACTCAGCTGTCCTCCGGGAATTCCACTTGGTGGAACAGGCCAAGTGGAATGTGTTGCCAACGCCCAACGACGCCTTGGCAATCAGCGGCTTCCTAGTCTTGAGTGGCTGTCCTCTCTGCCTCCTGCCCTTCTCACCCCGCGGCCATCCTGCTCCGTTAGACCTCTGCCTCCTGCCCTTCTCACTGCCCACCCGCGGCCGTCCTGCTCTGTTAGACCTCTGCCTCCTGCCCTTCTCACTGCCCACCCCGCGGCCTTCCTGCTCTGTTAGACCTCTGCTTCCTGCCCTTCTCACTGCCCACCCCACGGCCGTCCTGCTCTGTTAGACCTCTGCCTCCTGCCCTTCTCACTGCCCACGGCCCGTCCTGCCCTTTAGACCTCGAGGAAGGCAGACTCTGTCAACAGACTTCTCCTTTGAGACGGGGTCTTGCTGTGTTGCCTGGGTCGGTCTTGAACTCATGATCCCTGTAGCTTAATCTTCCAAGTGCTGGGTGGTGGGCATGTGCCACCCTGCTTGGGAGAAGCCTGCTGATGTGTTTGAAGGGTGTCTGTGAATCGCGTGTCCACATATAAAAGTGATGCACCCCCAAACCTGGCCAGTGGAAAGAGCCTTCGTTATTTTTCCAGCGGGGACAAATTTCACTGAGCCACTCAGTCTCCATCTTGTCAAGGCTGGAATTCGAGCCCATGAGTCCCCTAGGCTGTGGTACCAGTCGGGCTGATCGTGGCCTTGCTTGGGCTTGCTTTGGTGGGCATGGAGGGTGACCCCCCTCCTTGCGCAGAGGTGGTCTGGTGCTAGCACAGTGCTAGGAAAGGTCAAAGGTCCTCGATCCAGACCCAGGTGGGTCACAAAATCCCAACCTCATCGTGTCTCACCTATTGAATGTGGCAGCACTGGGAGCTGCTGGGCTGCTCTTCCACCAGCAGGAAGTGTCATTGGGGTCACTTCAGTCAGTGCAAGGTGCCTGGTCGGGACCCGCTGTGTGATGGGGTGACGTCGCCAGGCCAGTGGGGCTCTTCGCTCCTGTAGGCCCCGAGGGCGTGTTTCTCAGTGGCTGTGTGACTAGTTCAGTTCTCACTGCGAATCAGCTTTGAGACCTGTGACCACAGAGGAGACAGATTTCTCTCTCTTCAGTGGAGGCTGACGTCGGGCTTTGTTGAGAACAGACAAGAGTGGCTCATAGCGGGCGTCTGCCTGTAGGCACGGGGATGCTTCACGTGCAAAGGCTCGAGGAATGTCGGCTGATGTTTGTAGCGTTTCATAGGTGTGCCTTTGTGTCAGCGTCGCACACCTGTCACGCCGGCACTGGGAGGCTGAGCAGGAGGGAGTTGAGGCTGGTGTTCCAAGCGATGCCAGTCTCAGATGGCTACTGGAAAAGAAACCTACTATGTGCACGTCACAGCGTAGTCCTGAGAACCTTCTGTGCGCACGTCGCAGCGTAGTCCTGAGAACCTTCTGTGCGCACGTGACAGCGTAGTACTAGAACCTTCTGTGCGCACGTCACAGCGTAGTCCTAGAACCTTCTGTGCGCACGTCACCGCGTAGTCCTAGAACCTTCTGGGCGCACGTGACAGTGTAGTCCTGAGAACCTTCTGTGCGCACGTGACAGCGTAGTCCTAGAACCTTCTGGGTGCATGTCGCAGCATAATCCTAGAACCTTCTATGTGCACGTCGCAGCGTAGTCCTAGAACCTTCTGTGCGCACGTCGCAGCGTAGTCCTAGAACCTTCTGTGCGCACGTCGCAGCGTAGTCCTAGAACCTTCTGTGCGCACGTCGCCGCGTAGTCCTAGAACCTTCTGTGCGCATGTCACCGCGTAGTCCTAGAACCTTCTGGGCGCACATGACAGCGTAGTCCTGAGAACCTTCTGTGCGCACGTGACAGCGTAGTCCTAGAACCTTCTGTGCGCATGTCACAGCGTAGTTCTACAACCTTCTGTGTGGATGTCACAGTTAGTCCTAGGAACCTTCTGTGCGCACGTCACAGCGTAGTTCTGAGAACCTTCTGTGCGCATGTCACAGCGTAGTCCTGAGAACCTTCTGTGCGCACGTCACAGCGTAGTCCTAGAACCTTCTGTGCGCACGTCACCGCGTAGTCCTAGAACCTTCTGTGCGCACGTGACAGCGTAGTCCTGAGAACCTTCTGTGTGCACGTGACAGCGTAGTCCTAGAACCTTCTGTGCGCACGTCGCAGCGTAGTCCTACAACCTTCTGTGTGGATGTCACAGTTAGTCCTAGGAACCTTCTGTGCGCACGTCGCAGCGTAGTCCTAGAACCTTCTGTGCACACGTCGCAGCGTAGTCCTACAACCTTCTGTGCGCACGTCACCGCGTAGTCCTAGAACCTTCTGTGCGCATGTCGCAGCATAATCCTAGAACCTTCTGTGTGCACGTCGCAGCGTAGTCCTAGAACCTTCTGTGCGCACGTCGTAGCGTAGTCCTACAACCTTCTGTGTGGATGTCACAGTTAGTCCTAGGAACCTTCTGTGCGCACGTCGCAGCGTAGTCCTACAACCTTCTGTGTGGATGTCACAGTTAGTCCTAGGAACCTTCTGTGCGCACGTTGCAGCGTAGTCCTAGAACCTTCTGTGCGCACGTCGCAGCGTAGTCCTAGAACCTTCTGTGCGCACGTTACTGCGTAGTCCTAGAACCTTCTGGGTGCATGTCGCAGCATAATCCTAGAACCTTCTGTGTGCACGTCGCAGCGTAGTCCTAGAACCTTCTGTGCGCACGTCGCCGCGTAGTCCTAGAACCTTCTGTGCGCACGTCGCAGCGTAGTCCTAGAACCTTCTGTGCGCATGTCACCGCGTAGTCCTAGAACCTTCTGGGCGCACGTGACAGCGTAGTCCTGAGAACCTTCTGTGCGCACGTGACAGCGTAGTCCTAGAACCTTCTGTGCGCATGTCACAGCGTAGTTCTACAACCTTCTGTGTGGATGTCACAGTTAGTCCTAGGAACCTTCTGTGCGCACGTCACAGCGTAGTTCTGAGAACCTTCTGTGCGCATGTCACAGCGTAGTCCTGAGAACCTTCTGTGCGCACGTCACAGCGTAGTCCTAGAACCTTCTGTGCGCACGTCACCGCGTAGTCCTGAGAACCTTCTGTGCGCACGTCACAGCGTAGTCCTACAACCTTCTGTGTGGATGTCACAGTTAGTCCTAGAACCTTCTGTGCGCACGTCGCAGCGTAGTCCTAGAACCTTCTGTGCGCACGTCACCGCGTAGTCGTAGAACCTTCTGGGCGCACGTGACAGCGTAGTCCTGAGAACCTTCTGTGCGCACGTGACAGCGTAGTCCTAGAACCTTCTGTGCGCACGTCACAGCGTAGTCCTACAACCTTCTGTGTGGATGTCACAGTTAGTCCTAGGAACCTTCTGTGCGCACGTCACAGCGTAGTCCTAGAACCTTCTGTGCGCACGTCACAGCGTAGTCCTAGAACCTTCTGTGCGCACGTCACAGCGTAGTCCTAGAACCTTCTGTGCGCACGTCGCAGCGTAGTCCTAGAACCTTCTGTGCGCACGTCGCAGCGTAGTCCTAGAACCTTCTGTGCGCACGTCACAGCGTAGTCCTACAACCTTCTGTGCGCACGTCGCAGCGTAGTCCTACAACCTTCTGTGCGCACGTCGCAACATAGTCCTGGGAACCTTCTGTGCGCACGTCACAGCGTAGTCCTGAGAACCTTCTTTGCGCACGTCACAGCGTAGTCCTGAGAACCTTCTAGAACCTTCTGTGCGCACGTCACAGCGTAGTCCTAGAACCTTCTGTGCGCACGTCGCAGCGTAGTCCTGGGAACCTTCTGTGTGCACGTCACAGCGTAGTCCTAGAACCTTCTGTGCGCACGTCACAGCGTAGTCCTAGAACCTTCTGTGCGCACGTCACAACATAGTCCTGAGAACCTTCTGTGCGCACGTCACAACGTAGTCCTGAGAACCTTCTGTGCGCACGTCGCAGCGTAGTCCTGAGAACCTTCTGTGTGCACGTCACAGCGTAGTCCTAGAACCTTCTGTGCGCACGTCACAGCGTAGTCCTAGAACCTTCTGTGCGCACGTCACCGCGTAGTGCTAGAACCTTCTGTGTGCACGTGACAGCAGTCAGTATCATTTTGAGCTTTCCCACTTACATTTTTCTCTTTATGTACCATTTTCTGTATCTTTCAGTTGCTTCATATTTTTCATGGAGGGAGCGGGGAGAGGGAGAGGGTGAATAAATGTGCATATGTATTGTAGAACGAAGAAGGGCACATGTGGCAGCCCAGCCCTGACCCTGGGCTGTTGGGAAGGACCCCCTCCCCCCGAGGTGAGTGGAAGCCAGTGTGCAGCTGTGGCCAGCGGCGTTGCTGTCAGATGCAGGTGAGGCTGGGAGCCCGGCTCAGCCTCTGCAGTCGGCGGAGTCTGCCAAGGATCAGGAGTTGAGTGCCAGTGTGTCCTGTGGGCAGAGCCTTGTGCTGGGGGCACTGCGAGGATCAGCCTCGGCTCACTGCACTGCCCAGGAGTGGGCATAATGTTTGCTGGGGGGGGTGACCTGCTCAGGTCCTTCCCAGCTCTGCTGAGAAGCAGAAAGCCTTGGTGCCTCCACCCCGCATGTCCCGACCTGGGGGGGCACTCGCCCCCCCAGGGGTCCCAGCCTGGAGAGGTACTCGTCCCTCCCAGGGGTCCCGGCCTGGAGGGGCACTCGCCCCCCCCCAGGGGTCCCGGCCTGGAGGGGCACTCGTCCCTGATGTCAGGTGATGATTTCTAGAGACTCCATGGCTACCGCAGTGTGCATCAGGTCAGGTGGGATCGGGTCTGTCGCCCGGGGAAGTCAGGGGGCCTCCAGAGGCTGTGGTTACTCTTGAGCTCGTGCCAGAAAAGATGGAACCCAGGCCGCAGCAGGCGGGGTCTCAGTCACTCTGCCGCGTGAGTCTCCAGCTCAGGGAGGTCAGTGGCTTGTGACTCCAGGAGGATGTCCTCCATTGTGGGGAGGGTGGGCAGGCGGCTCAATCACGTCCCTCGTGGAGGCAGAGAGAGGGAGCTGCGGACTGCTGGTGGAAGCAAGCGGGGCCACCAGTCACAGCTCCCCTGGGACCTGCCCTCTGCCAGCAGGACTCTGCCTCCCAGAGCGCCACAGGCCGCCCGACAGCAGCTCAGGATGCAAGTGCCCGAGGAGGACAGGAGCCAGCACAGGGGCCCACAGGGGCCACGAGCAAACATCACCCGTGAGCCTTGTGCCATCCTCCAGACCCTGGCCGTTCTGTCCTCTTTTCCCTGGAGGAAGGAGACAGAGCCGCCCCGCAGGCAGAGCCGCCCCGCAGGCAGAGCGCCCCGCAGGCAGAGCGCCCCGCAGGCAGAGCGCCCCGCAGGCAGAGCGCCCCGCAGATACCCTACAGAAGACAGCGCTGCTTCGTGCTGCTTCGTGCTGCTTCCTCGGCCCGCCCCGCCTTCCCTAGTTGTTATAACAGGCTGAAGGGCTCCAGGCTTCGCGGGGTCCGTCTGCCACTGGAGAAGGCCTCACCCCCCTCCTGGTGCCCAGCCTCGCTGATCTATGTACCTGTTCCTTGTCCAGTCTGGGACACTTGCTGTCCTTTGCTCCCTCGGGCAGCTGTTCTGCCAGAGCCTCTGGCTTGCCCTGCTGCTCTTTCTCCCTGGCGAGTCTCCTGGTCCTGGGTGTGCGGTGAGCGCGTGGTGAGCGGCCTGGCAGCGGGGGAGCGTCGTGTGCGATGGTGAGGAAAGCTCACCACCGCCCTGCTGTGCGCTTGAAGGTGTCACATTCTTCAGCCTCCATTTCCTCCTCCCCTGCTCTGTGCAGCGGGACTGGGGGTGACACAGGAGTGTGAATCTTGGGGCTCAGACAGGAGGCTTGGAACAGTCCCCTTGTCCTTTCCTGTTCTCAAGTACCTCGCCTCCTCCCAGGGTGCGCGTGCGCGGCGTGGTGCCCGTCGGCGCGGCGCACTGCGGCACCCCCGATGTGACTGCCTCGCTCTCTCTGGCAGGAGGAGCTGGAGCACCTGAACCAGGCCAGCGAGGAGATCAACCAGGTGGAGCTGCGGCTGGACGTGAGTGTCGCCCTCGCCCTCAGCTGTCTGTCACCTCTTGGGCTGCATCTGCTGGAGCGCCCTCCTTGCCCGTGGGGTGTCTCTGGGGATGTGTCCTTCTGCATTCCCCAGACTGTCCGAACAGCAGGCCATGGGACCCTCATACCTCCCACCTCTCTCCGCCAGGAAGCCAGGACCACCTACCGCAGGATCCTGCAGGAATCGGCCAGGAAGCTCAACACGCAGGGCTCACAGCTGGGGAGCTGCATCGAGAAGGCCCGGCCCTACTACGAGGCGCGCAGGCTAGCCAAGGAGGTATGGCTGTGGGCCCATGGGGAGGCGTGGCCGGCGCCCACGGGGAGGCGTGGCCGGCGCCCACGGAGATGTGTGGCCGTGGGCCCACGGGGAGGCGTGGCCGGCGCCCACGGGGAGGCGTGGCCGGCGCCCACGGGGAGGCTGCTTGAGGCTCTGCCAGACTCTTCAGATGACGAGTGGGAAGCAGAATACCAGACCTGTGGGCACATGTGTGAAACGCAGCTGTGGGCTCAGGGGGCTTCTTTACTGCTGGGGCTCTAGGTCTGTTTTATGGGCTCCTAGCCTTAGGAAATGGTGTGGTGCGGTGTGGGTTCAGCCTATGGTGCCCCCCCTTCTCCTTCCCTTCTTTCGAGGTCTTGGGATGCTGAACTCGCTGTGTAGCACCCACGTTCCGCCCTCAGGACTCACTTCTGGGGTCCACAGCTATCTGTGTCTGGGAGTCTGGATATGTGCCCATTCTTTTCATCCTACCTTCTTTCATGCGTTTGAGGGGCATGGTCCTTGGTTCGTGTCTGCCCTCAGCCCTGGTGCTGTTCTGTTCTGTTGCTGTGACGTAATGCTGGGACAGAAGCAGCCTGAAGGAGAAGATGCTGACATCCGTTTCCTTGCATTAGGCTGTTGCTCATTTAGTGAGTTTCCTCTAACTGGAAACTTGGGTGGAAGCCTGCGTGCCCGTTGGAGATGCTGGCATCAGATTTTGGAATATGTGCATCTGCATAAGGCAGTATCTTGGGGGTGGGGCTTGTCTTGCTTCTCTTCTGTCGCTGTGATAAAATACACAGACAGAGGCAACTTAAGAGAGAAGGGTTTGCTTAGGTTCAGTTCAGGGGCTGTCCGTCACGGTGGGGAGCTCAGGGGCGTCCGTCACGGTGGGGAGCTCAGGGGCGTCCGTCACGGTGGGGAGCTCAGGGGCGTCCGTCACGGTGGGGAGCTCAGGGGCGTCCGTCACGGTGGGGCAGTCAAGCAGCAGGGGCCTGAAGCAGCCGCCGCAAGGCCTCTGCAGCAGGAAGCGGTGCACTGCGTCCCTGCGGTGCAGCCCGGGAAGGTCCTGTGCAGGCGTGCGGGGCTTCCCAGTGACGCTCCCACACACTCTGAGGCTGCTGTTGCGGTCTTTGTGTTGCGGTCTTTGTGTTGCGGTCTTTGTGTTGCGGTCTTTGTGTTGCGGTCTTTGTGTTGCTGGTAGAACTACGTAGCCAGAGCCACCGAGGAAACGAGGTTTTATTCTTGCTTGTGATTCATGGTGACGCTTCATCGTGGCTACTTAGCAGAGACCATGCTAACCATCAGGAGCCGAGAGAGCCGGTCACCCCGCCACTGCGGGATGCCGAGAGAGGGGCACACTATGTGTGCCAAAGACTGACCCAGCGCTCTCCATGCACCCACCCAGCTCTCCATGACCCAGCACCCACCTTCACTGGGATGATCCTAGATGGTCTTCTTGGGGTGGTCCCACATGGTCTACACTGGGGTGGTCCCACAAGGTCTACACTGGGGTGGTCCCACATGGTCTTCACTGGGGTGGTCCCACATGGTCTACACTGGGGTGGTCCCACATGGTCTTCACTGGGATGGTCCCACATGGTCTACACTGGGGTGGTCCCACATGGTCTACACTGGGGTGGTCCCACAAGGTCTACACTGGGGTGGTCCCACATGGCCTTCCCGGGTCAGTTAGACGTCTCCAAGGCTCGCCCAGGGTTCGTCTTAGCTGTGACTTGGTGTCACATCAGTCGTCGAGGCTTGCGTCTGCCCCCTCCACTCTTGCCAGGTAACGCCCAGCGTGCCGTGAGCGCTTCCTAGTGACCGCGGACCCTGTGGAGTAGAGCTCAAGGGTTGAGAGATTCTCTGACACTTCACACACAGTGCCACGAACGTGTTCTCACCCTACTGCCCAGGGCTGCCCCGCTCCTGTCCACTTGACTCTCTCTCCTCTCCGGCCAGTCTCCATCCTGTGCCGGCTTTTTAATATTTCTGCATCTGTTCTCTAAGCCATTCGTCCTGAGACCCTGCAGAGTGCTCCTCCCGTGGCGTTTTACTTTGGCGCCTTGAGGGCTGTGGGCTTTCCTCTTTGTCTTGTCTCACCCCTGTGGGGGCTTCCTGGGTACTGGGGTCCCCAGAGCTCTCTCCTGACGTTCTCCCTGTCCAGGCTCAGCAGGAGACGCAGAAGGCTGCACTGCGGTACGAGCGGGCCGTGAGCATGCACAACGCCGCCCGGGAGATGGTCTTTGTGGCTGAGCAAGGCGTCATGGCCGACAAGAACCGATTGGATCCAACGTGGCAGGAGATGCTCAACCACGCCACCTGTAAGGTGCGGATGGTGCCTGTGGGCTGCTTACTGGCTCCGCAGCTCCCGCAGCTCCCGTCCCTGCAGCTCCCGCAGCTCTGCAGCTCCCGCAGCTCTGCAGCTCCCGCAGCTCCGCAGCTCCCGTCCCTGCAGCTCCCGCAGCTCCCTGTCCCTGCAGCTCCCGCAGCTCCCTGTCCCTGCAGCTCCCGCAGCTCCCGTCCCTGCAGCTCCCGCAGCTCCCGTCCCTGCAGCTCCCGTCCCTGCAGCTCCCGTCCCTGCAGCTCCCGCAGCTCCCGTCCCTGCAGCTCCCGCAGCTCCCGTCCCTGCAGCTCCCGCAGCTCCCGTCCCTGCAGCTCCCGTCCCTGCAGCTCCCGCAGCTCCCGTCCCTGCAGCTCCCGCAGCTCCACAGCTCCCGTCCCTGCAGCTCCCGCAGCTCCCGTCCCTGCAGCTCCCGTCCCTGCAGCTCCTGCAGCTCCCGTCCCTGCAGCTCCCGCAGCTCCACAGCTCCCGTCCCTGCAGCTCCCGCAGCTCCCGTCCCTGCAGCTCCCGCAGCTCCCATCCCTGCAGCTCCCGCAGCTCCCGTCCCTGCAGCTCCCGCAGCTCCCATCCTTCCAGCTCCTGCAGCTCCTGTCCCTGCTCCCTTCCTTGGCATTGGTTCTGGTTCAGGACCCGTGCCTGCCCTGGTGCTTCCATTATCCATGTTCTAGTCTTCTGTCCTGGGTGGGAACTAAACCTCACCTCTCTTGCCCGGCAACAGTGGACTCAGCTCCCCCATCAGGTTTAGCTCTGCCCCCATCAGGTTTAGCTCCGCATGTCTCCAATCCTGACTACAACAGTGTGAGGTCAGGCACCAAGTCTAAGAGAGATGGTGAGATGCTCTCTGGTGGCTCTGAAGCCCTGGCCACCGAACAGGGAGGGACCTCCCTCCCCATTCCCCTCCCTCTCCCTCCCTCTTCTTCCACCTCCCTTTTCCTCCCCCTCCCTCTCCCCCCTTCCTTCCTCCACCTCCCTTTTCTCCTCCCTCTCCTCCTCCCTGTCCCTCTTTCTTCCCCTCCCCCTCTATCCTCCCCCTCCCCCTCCCCTTCCTTCTCCCTCCTCTTCCCCCTCCCTCTCCCTTCCCTTCCTCCTCCCTCCCCCTCCCTCTCCCTGGACAGCCAGGGTCCGCACAGGTTCCTGCCAGGTGCCTGGGCGGTGGAGCCCGGCACCGTGAGTTGTCGCGGTGTGACGCATTCCTCTCTGCAGGTGAACGAGGCAGAGGAAGAGCGCCTGCGTGGTGAGCGAGAGCATCAGCGGGTGACCAGGCTGTGCCAGCAGGCGGAGGCGCGGGTGCAGGCTCTGCAGAAGACCCTGCGGAGAGCCATCGGCAAGAGTCGCCCCTACTTCGAGCTTAAGGCCCAGTTCAGCCAAATTCTGGAGGTAGCTGAGTTGTGGAAGGAGGGAGACTTGAGGTGCAGCCTCGGGCGGGGCAGGTAGAGGGGTGCCGCTGTGCTGGTGGGTAGTCGGAAGGGTGAAGCGGGGGCAAAGCGCGGCAGAGCAGCCTGCACTGCTGTGCTCCGAAGAACCCCACAGGAACGGGAGGTGGGTTTGAGGGTTAGTGCCGGCAGGAAGCAAAGACAAGAAGCGGTGGAAAAAAGCCTTGGACCCGGGAAGGGAGGACTGGAGAGATGGGGAGGGGAGAGGAAGGGGAAAAGGAGGTGGGGAGAAGGAAAAGGGGAAAAGAGGGGAAACGGAAGAGGAAGAGGAGGGGAATGTGGAAGGAGGAGGGAAGGAGGAAGAGGAAGGAGCAGGGGGGACAGGGAAGGAAGAGGGAGGAGCAGGAGGGGGACAGGGAGGGAAGGACGGAGGGAAGGAGGAGCAGGGGGAGGACAGAGAGGGAAGGAAGAGGAAGGAGCAGGGGGAGGACAGGGAGGGAGGGAAGAGGGAGGAGCAGGGGGAGGACAGGGAGGGAGGGAAGGAAGGAGGAGCAGGGGGAGGACAGGGAAGGAAGGAGGAGCAGGGGGAGGACAGGGAGGGAGGGAAGGAGGAGCAGGGGGGGGACAGGGAGGGAGGGAAGAGGGAGGAGCAGGAGGAGGACAGAGAGGGAAGGACGGAGGGAAGGAGGAGCAGGGGGAGGACAGGGAGGGAAGGAAGAGGGAGGAGCAGGGGGAGGACAGGGAGGGAGGGAAGGAGGAGCAGGGGGAGGACAGGGAGGGAGGGAAGAGGGAGGAGCAGGGGGAGGACAGGGAGGGAGGGAAGGAGGAGCAGGGGGAGGACAGAGAGGGAGGGAAGAGGGAGGAGCAGGAGGAGGATGGAGGGAAGGAAGAGGGAGGAGCAGGGGGAGGACAGGGAGGGAGGGAAGGAGGAGCAGGGGGAGGACAGGGAGGGAAGGAAGAGGGAGGAGCAGGAGGAGGATGGAGGGAAGGAAGAGGGAGGAGCAGGGGAGGAGAGGGAGGGAAGGAAGGAGGAGGAGCAGGGGGAGGATGGAGGGAAGGAAGGAGGAGCAGGGGGAGGACAGGGAGGGAAGGAAGAGGAGGAGCAGGAGGAGGATGGAGGGAAGGAAGAGGAGGAGCAGGAGGAGGAGTGGGGAGAAGCAGCAGAAGCTGCCGGTGGAGTGAAGACAGATCAGGATTGCTGGGAAGGGCTGTGCGTGAAGAGGGGGCTTGGGGGGGTGTGGGCTTGGGGGGTCGTGAGGTAGAGGGGCAGTGGGTCAGGGCGCGCTGTGGAGGGGCGGGGCTTGTGCTGTGGGGCGGGGCTTGTGCTGTGGAGGTGGGGCTTGTGCTGTGGGGGCGGGGCTTGTGCTGTGAAGGGGCGGGCTTGTGCGGTGGGGGCGGGGCTTGTGCTGTGAAGGGGCGGGCTTGCGCTGTGGGGGCGGGGCTTGCATTGTGGAGGGGCGGGGCGAGTCGCGGTCCCGGCACGAGGCTGGCTGGTCTCCCTGCAGGAGCACAAGGCCAAGGTGACGGAGCTGGAGCAGCAGGTGGCTCAGGCCAAGACGCGCTACTCGGTCGCCCTGCGCAACCTGGAGCAGATAAGCGAGCAGATTCACGCGCGGCGCCGGGGCCGGCCCCCCCACCCCCTGGGCCCTCGGCGCTCGTCCCCGGTGGGGGCAGAGGCTGGGCCCGAGGTTGCGGAGGACGGGGACAGTGGGATCGATGGCGCTGACGGCGGGGGTCTGGAGGAGGGCGGCAGCTTGGGGCCGGGCGCGGGCCCCGACACGGACACGCTGAGCCTGCTGAGCCTGCGCACCGTGGCCTCCGACCTGCAGAAGTGCGACTCGGTGGAGCACCTGCGCGGCCTCTCGGACCACGCCAGCCTGGACGGCCAGGAGCTGGGGCCCCAGAGCCGCGGGCGCCGGGGCAGCGAGGGCGCCGCGCGGGGGGGGCGGCACCAGCGCAGCGTCAGCCTGTAGCCGGCCGGCCCCCGCCCCGCGGCTGCCCGCCTGCCCTCCGCTGCGGATGGGGCGCGGTGGCCCCTCTGCCCGCTGCTGGCCGCGGCCCCTCGGCGCTGGAAGGCATCGCCCGGGCTGGTGCCAGGCCGCTCCCGGGGCGCCCGAGCGAGGCGGCTGTGAGCAGGACTGAGCTGGTCCGCGTCTCTGGAGGGTGCGACCCTCCAGCCAGCGCAGGCGCCCTCGGGCCCGGCCCGCCAGTGTCAGGATGGACTGCGGCCCGTGCACCGCGGCCCAGTGGGCTCTTCCTGCCGCGGTGCCGATGCGTCCCTGGGCGGTGCCGATGCGTCCCTGGTGGACGTGGGGGTAGGAAGGGAGGTTCTGAAGGCGGGGCCTGGCCTTCCCCGCCCCCAGGCTGGGCGCTGTGCAGGGCAGCGTTTGGATTCGGTGCCCACCTTCCTGTTCTCCCGCCCGCCAGCCCGCCTTTCCCGGGAGCATGGCTGTAAGAGCCGCCCCTCCTGCAGGGTGACGTGAGGGTCCCAGCCTTGGGGAGCAGGTGCTGGTGGTGTCCCCGGACTGTGAAGTACACCTGGGAAGGCCGAGCCTCCTGGCCTGCTGGGGACGGCTGGGGGCGCGCGCCTCAGAGACCCCCATGAGCGCTGGAGGGTGGTCACGATGAGAACCTGGGGGGTTTGAGGTGGCCCTGGGCGGAGAGCAGCCAGGGAGAACGCGTGCGCACGCGCCAGCGTGTGTGGGAACGGGTCAGCCCTGGTTTTATTTAAATAAAATAGTTTATGCAACAGTAATGTTTTCTGTGCCTGTTGAAGCAGCGCAGTCACGTGCCCAGGTGGGGGACCAGATGGGTGGAGCACTAGTGAGAGGGTGGGCCAGCTCTCGCTGGGGGCTCTTAGGGCGAGCGTGAATATTGCTATTACTTTCATTGCTGTGTGAGACCACTCAGACCCGGGGGAAAGGGAGATTGTTTGGCTGACGGTTCTAGAGGGGATACAGTCCATTTATGTCAGAAATCACAGTGGAAGTCATGCGCCGAGCCCTGACTTCCCTGTCACTGCGCGGGCGGATGTGTGGCACCAGGTGGTCATCCCAGCGCTCCGAGGTGAAGGCGGGAGAACCCGAAGTTCAAGGTTATTTTGGTTACATAATGAGTTTGAGGCCAGCCTAGGCGACACTCGACTTCTTTCAAGAACAGACCCCGAGGTCAGGAGACCTTGGCCACAGCCACCACTGTAGGGTGTCAGCCTGGAAGCAGGATGGGAGTCAGCGAGGAGCGGGGACAAGACCCTTCTGAGGGTCAGCAGACCCTTCTGAGGGTCAGCGGTCAGAGCGATGCCAGCAGCAGGGCAGGGGCTGTGGCAACGCTGGACGCGAGAGGTTCACTGGGAGCTGGCACGGGCCAGACATTCTCCATGCCCTTGGCAAGCACCATCACATCTTTGAGGTCCCCTTCCCTGACTTGGCAGGTGGGCACTGAAATATTTATCACTAGAAATGCTGCCCTTAGTACGTGGCTTCTATCTGGGCGAATAGACTATTTTAAAAAGGAAGATGTCTATGCGAACTGCGTGGAACAGGGTGCTTGCTGGGCATAGTGAACTAGTTACTACAGTTGAAACATTTAAAAAGATTTTTCTCTCCCCTCTCCCCGTGGTCCTTTCGGTGCAGTTCTCAGGAGGGTGTGAGGTGGCGGTTCCAGCCCTCACTCCCTGCAGGCAGGAGGGGTCAGCCTCGCCAGTGTCCCGAGAACGGGCTGCGCCCCAAAATCACCTCCAGGTGAGGTGGGCTGCAGACAGCCCCAGGGTCCCAGCAGGAAGGCCCCTCCCTCCTCCACTAAGCCTGGCACACCCGGGTCTCAGACAAGGCACCCTACCCCCACGTGTGCGGTCATACCCTCATGTCTGTGTGGCCCAAGCGAGTTCTCGACAGTTCCCCAAAGGTGGCAGTGCCCATCCAGATGCACTGCAGCTCAGTGGTGGGCGCTTGCTTTGCACGTGGGTCTTGAAGGCTTCCGGCGTCTCGGCGGCCAGAGCCGCGCTCTGCCACCAGGGGGCAGCAGTGGCATGAAGTCGGAGTCCGCAGAGCACCCTGTGCACCTTCTTCCTCATGCCCACCGCAGGGCGCCCAGAAGCTGGCTCCAGAGCTGGGATGGGGTCCCCTCAGGCCCCATGCCTCGTGGAGTCATCTGCTGTGTGCTGAGAGGGCATCAGTCCTCGAACGCAGCGCATGCGGGCACCAACCAGTTGATCAGTGAAAGTAATCTCGTTTTTGTCAGAATGTTTCCAGTAGAAACACTGTTAGAAATGTGTCAGGACACCTCTAAGTCCCATGCTGTGCCGGGGCTTAGGTGAGGAAGGTGGGCGTGCCGGCACACGGGCAGGTCAGGTGAGGAAGGGGGCATGCCGGCACACGTGCCAGCTAGTGTGGAGGCTGCAGAGACTGGGGTCCGCTGGGAGCTGGGGAGCCATGTGTCTCTAAGGGGACTGCTTGCTGAGCTCCCAGCCGGCGTTGGTCTCAGATAAGAGCCTTGGCAGCAGGAGACACCCCCCACTGCTTTGGGGTCCTCTGACTCCTCCTTGACGGTTGTTAATATGTTCCAGCTGCTCTGCTCTGGGCCCGATTCCTGCTGTGGTGGTCCTGGGCCTCCTGAGATGTGACCCCTTTTCCCAAGTGTTGACATTCTGACTTGATTCTGCTTGTGCCATCATTGTCATACTTGCAAATGCATGTGTGCATGTGTGTTGTGTGTGTGCATGTGTTGTATGTGTGCATGTGCTGTGTGTGCATGTGTGTTATATGTGTGCATGTGTTACGTGTGTATGCATACATGTGTCGTGTGGCTATAGGTATGTGTGTGCATGTGTTATATGTGTGCATGTGTGTTGTGTATGCATGTGTATTATGTGTGTGCATGTAGGCATGTGTATTATATGTGTGCTTGTGTGTATTTTATGTGTGTGTTTATGTGCATGTATGTTATCTGTGTGCATGTGTATGTGTGTACATTTGTTATATGTGTGTGTTATGTATGTATGTGTGTTATATGTGTGTGCATGTATAGTATGCACATGTCTGGTGTATGTACCTATGTGTGCCTGCATGCGTGTGTTATATGTGCGTGCCATATGTGTGTGGGCACGTGTGCCTGTGTGTGCGTGTGTGTGCCTTTATGCACGTATGCAGTGTGTGCATCTTTGCACTGCATTGCGTGTATGTGTGCATGTGCATGTGTGTGCATGTATGTGTGCGTGCAAATGCATGTGTGTGCAGGTATATGCATGTGAGTGCCTGTGTGCAGATGCGTGTGTGCGCATGTGCATGCAGGTGTGTGCATATGTGTGTGCATGTGTATGTGTGTGTTCGTGTCCCTGCAAGTGATGTCATTTCCCTCCTAGGAAGCAGGGTGAGTGCTCGGCTTCTCAGACACTACCCTTCAGTCCTGCGTGGGGAAAGCTGCTGCCCAGCCTGGCTGGAGCATCCCGTTTGTGCGAATGATTACTCCCCAGTCGATTTCTTTACAACAGGAGTGAGTCACACTCACTTTCTCTAGGAAGGTTTGGATGATTTTAAAACTCCTGTTGTGTAGATAAGGAAGTTGTGAGTCATGGAGAAAAGTCAACATGAGTTATGATGGCCCAGAGATCTTTGTACCCCATGTGAGACACTTGGGCCAAGAACAGATGTAGAATGTTAAGAGGCCCAGCGGGAAAGGTGTGGACATTGAAGTTGTGAGTTCTCTGTCAGCCTCATCAGCTCTGCTATGATTAGCCTGCTTGTCGCTGATAGAGTCACAACTTCGGCTTGAGGGGTATGGGGGGTTTTATTTCGGCTCATGATTTCCAGCTACGGTCTTGGTCCAGCTCGGAGAGCCCACACCCACACCAGGGGCTGCGGGAACTGGCCTCACCGTATCCACAGGTGCCGAGAGGGGCAAGCCTCGCCTCGCAGATAGCAAGTCCGTCTAAGTACGCCAAGGCTGGCCCACCCTGACCGAGCTCCTCCACTTACCCACTGCCCAGCGAGCAGCCCCTCCCTCCGTGGGCTGGTCCTTTGGTCTCCTGCACACATGCTCAGGCCAAAGACAGTCTCTCAAGGTGGAAGGCGACCAGAGAGTAGGGTCCAGGAGCCAACTTACCTCCATGTTGGGAATGGGCTGCCGTAAACCTCTGGGGGCTGCTGCCTTGCAGCTGAGGTGGAGGAGTTTTGAGTAGGGAAGCCAAGTTCACCTGCAGGCTGGCTGGGCTAGCAGCTTGCTCTGGGGACTCTCAACATCTGTCGGACAGACAGAAGTTACAGGGGCGCTGTGCCATCCGGGTGGTGTTTTATGTGTGATCTGGGGATTCAAAGTGCAGCCCTTTGCTTGCTAAGCAAGCAATTTAACCCGTGGTCCAACTTCTCCACAATAATTACCAGTTTTATTAAAAAATATTTTATTTATTTGACAGAGAGGTAGAGAGTGCCTGAGCCAGAATTGTGTGTGTGTGTGTGTGTGTGTGTGTGTGTGTGTAAGAGCACTGTGTGTCCCTGTGGAGGACCATGGGTGACTTTAGGAATCATCCTAGATTGCCTCTACTTCCTTTTTGCTTTGTTCTGGGATTTTCCAGGCTCCGCCCACCAGGGCTAGAAGTACAAGTTGCTTGCTGTTTCCTTCTGGCATTTTTACGTGGGATCTGGGATTCGAACTCAGGACCTTCTGCTTGTGAGGCAGAGTTTTAACCCTTGAGCCATCTTTCCAGCCCCTAAAAGTTTTTTTTTTTTTTAATTTATTTATGGGAAAGAGAGAAAGGGAGAGAAAGAGAGAAGAAAGGGAGAAGGGGGCGAGTGCAGAGGACAGCTTTTAAAAGGCTGTGCTCTCTTCTCACCTGCGGGCTCCTGGGATGGACTTGGCGCCAGTTCTGCAAGCAGGCGCCGCAACGTTGCATCATCACTGGCACCTCAGAGCTCTTTTTGAGGTGCATCGTGCCTGCCTGACTGCACCCCAATCCTAAGCTAGATCGGCGCTCTCTCTGCAGCTCCAGGAGGTGTCTGGCCACAGAAGGGGAGTTCTAGAGGTTACTGGGGCAGGGGGCCCGCGCGGCTCATGCTGTCTCTAAGCCGCGCCTGCCCACTGCCGGGTTAAGAGAAGGAAAGAAACATTTGCATTGTGGCTTGTCGTTGTATCCCTGCTATGGTCGTTCTGCTGTAGCTGAACAGGGGAACAGGAGGGGTTTAGAATCCTGATTCTCAAGTACGCCTCATTGGCACGGCAGGGGGCCAATGGAGAGCTCACCCCAACCTTAGGAGCCGAGGGAACGGACCACACCGTACCCACAGGAATTGTGGAAAGCGGGCAAACCTCACTTGCCAGCCTGCCAAAGTATGCACCAGCTCTGCCCATCTTATCCACCTGCCCAGGGGATAGCCACACCCACGTCGGCTAGCCGGGCTCTGCAGGCTTGCTCAGGGCCTTATCTGCTAATTCTTCACAGATATCCCAAAGGCTCAGACCTTAATTGTCAAGTTAGCACCTCTGTCTAACTGACTCATTTATCAGTGTCCCTTGCTGGGTGATGTTATTGTGAGTCATAAGTTACAATCTGGTCTCATGGACTTTTAGACTAAATAACGTTTAGTATTTAAAAAAATTTTTTTTTATTGGGCTGGAGAGGTGGCTCAGGGGTTAAGCCTCCGCCTTGCAGATGGAAGGTCCTGAGTTCGGATCCCAGATCCCACGTATAGACGCCAGGCGGAAGCAGGGGCGGCCTGTGCTTCTGGTTCTGGTAGGGTGGAACATGTGAATCCCGTGGCAGAAGGAGGTGGAGGCGTCCATGGTGGTTCGCAAATTTGTCCGTGGTTCTACACATACACATACATATACACACACACACACAGACACACAGACACACACGCACATATACACGCATATGCACACAGTTGAATAAATAATAATAATAAAAAAACTAGAAATTAAAAAAAAAACAAAAAAATAATAAAAAATCTAAAAAAGAAAAAAACTAAAAAAAAATTTTTTTATTATTTATTCAATTGTACGTGTATGTGTGTATGCGCGTTTGTGCATGTAGAACCATGGACGAATTCGGGAACCACCATGGACGCCTCCACCTCTTCTTTGTTTACTCTGCCCCGGGATTCACAGGCTCCGCCCTTCCATGAGGACCAGAAACGCAGGCCACTCCCACTTCCGCCGGGTGTCTATACGTGGGGTCTAGGATCCGAACTCAGGACCTTCCGCCTGCAAGGCAGAGACTTAACCCCTGAGCCACCTCTCCAGCCCCACGTTTAGTATTTTTGGTAAAGTTGACTACTGGCCACCTGGGGCTTCTGATGTTTTATCCTTGACCTCCAGGGGGTCTTTCAGTTGTAACTCAGAGGCCGACCCTCCACAGCCCCTCCTCAGCCCCCCCCACCTTTGTATTTTTATTTTATTCATGTATATGTGTTTTGCATGTGGGTGACTGTGTGTGTGTGTGTGTGTGTGTGTGTGTGTGTGTGTGTAACAGGTCACTTGAGTGTGTGTCACTGCAAAGACCGAGGGTGACTTCAGGCATCATCCTGGATTCCTCTTCCATGAGCAAGAATCTGCCTTCCAGGACTGGAATTACAGGCTGACCCCGTCATAGCTGCCTGGAATTGTATGGGATCTGGGGATTTGAACTCATGTACTCAGGTCTTTTGCTTTCAAGGCAGAGACTGTAACCACAGAGCCTTCTCCTCAGCCCCACCTCTGTGTTTTTATTACTATTATTGGGCTTACATAAGGCTGTTTTCATGTAAGTAGATGATGCACTTTGAACTTATCCTCTCATATTCCACCTGTCCCCATTTCTTATCCACCCCACTTTTTCCTGAAGTTACAATTTGGTCCTCACCCCGCCTCACCCTCGCCCTAGAAGCTCCCAAGCACTTCCTGGTCTTGAGAGCCAATGAGCAACAAGAGCTGCCTGGAAGCAGGAAGTGGCAGTTGTCAGGGAGCATTTTCTCTTCTTCGCCCCTCTCTTGGCACGTCCCCATGATACCTGGGTCCTGTCTCTAGGGTTTTGGGGTCCCCCCACATGAAGGGTCATCTTGGGAAAGCAACCTGAAACGGGGTCCATTCTGTCTTGCTCAGTGACCATGGTATCCCAGAGCTACCCCAGTGGAGGGCTTCGTGTGTGCGTGTGCGTGCATGTGTGTGTGCGTGTGTGCGTGTGTGTGCGTGTGCTCACGTGCACGAGAGGACACTTGAGTGTGTGCTTATGGAGGCCCGAGGCTGACATCAGGAATCATATGGATCGTTCAACCTTCTTGTTCTTTGCTCCGAGGATTCCCAGCCTCTGCCTTCCAGGACCAGAATTAAAGGCCACGTCCACATCCATGTGGCGTTTACATGGGATCCCACATCGGAACTCAGGTCCTTTGCTTTTGAGGCAAAGGCTTTAGCCCCTGAGCATCTGCCTGGACCTCGGAGGGTTTCTGAGCACCGGCGGCTAAGCTACAGGCAGAGTTCACATTACCTCCACCAGGCCCCAGCATTGACCGGGCTCCACGTCCACTGCAGGACCCTGACCTTCAGGCCGTGACACTCTCGTGGGTGTAAATTCTGCAGCTTAGTGTGGGACTCAGGTGAAGGTGGGGGGCTTCTCCCTCGTTCACCCGTTAATCTGGAGCTTTTCCAGGTTCTGAGCGCAGGCCGTCCAGCAACCCCAGCTGACCCTCCGCCTGCAGGGTGAGCCTGCCCCTTCGCACCAGGGGCTGTGGTCCAAGAGCTCGATGGATGTGCTGGGTTGGGGCAGCGTAGGAAGGAGCAGCAGCCGGGACTCGCCATTCCAAGTCCGGCCCGCCACCGGGACAGGCACTGCCTACCTGGGCAAACTGGCTCTACCGAGCCTGTCAGAAGATTGTGAGCTTTATTTCCTTCTGCCCAGGCCCTAGAAGGAATTCACGGGGCAGGCAGGTGCGTGGTCACAGCCAGGCTGCACAGCGGAATGCGAATTCTGGGCTGGGCAGTGGGCTGGGCACTGCCCACCCTGCTCGCCTCTTTCTTAAGTCGTTTTACATCTTCATTTCATGTCCAGGAAGCGCAGGCTTTAAACGACTTGGCCGGCTGCCAGGACCATTACAGGCGCCATGGGGGGTGGAGTGTTTGTGGCGTGTGCGTTTCCTTCTCCACCTTGGCATGACCCTGCTGTCCCCACCTGGCCTTGGTCCTTGGGAGGTGCTGTGTGAACACTTTTTTCTGGGGAGACGCCACACAACCGTCTTCCCACTCGACAGGAGTCGCACGACAAACTCCTGGTCACACCAAGCTCCCACTTGAAGAACCAGTTTATTTGGCTTATTTACAGCAGCAGGGGTGGGGGTCACTGATGGGAGCGGGGTGGGGGTCACTGATGGGAGCAGGTGGGGGTCACTGATGGGAGCAGGTGGGGGTCACTGATGGAGCAGGTGGGGGTCACTGATGGAGCAGGTGGGGGTCACTGATGGAGCAGGTGGGGGTCACTGATGGAGCAGGTGGGGGTCACTGATGGAGCAGGTGGGGGTCACTGACGAGCGGGTGGGGGTCACAGGAGCAGGAAGGACTCAAGGCAGCCATGTCACAGTAAGCCCACCCCAGCAGAGCTGACGTCTTCATTGTGGTTGTGTAGACAGATCCCCTTTGACTAGCTTTCCTCAACCTGACCCCCCAGTGCCCTTCTCAGCCCTCAAGGGCAGAATCTCACACTAAGGACTGCAAGTGCTGCAAGCAAGGCCAGAATCCCAGGGCCAGATGGCAGCTGTGGGGTGAGGTGGAGACCTTTGTTCTCCTGGGTGCCAGGATTCCAGGTTGGGGGCAGATTCTTCATGCCCTGGCCAGTGTCCCTCTGCATGGAGTCAGGAGTGTGTTGCATCTAATCTGCCATCTGGGTGGTAAGACAGGGCAGCTCACGTGCCAGCATCCTCCAGGGGTCTCCAGTGTCCTCTGGGGGTCTCCAGCATCCTCTGGGGGTATCTAGTGTTCTCCAGCGTCCTGCAGGGGTCTCCAGCGTCCTGCAGGGGTCTCCAGCATTCTCCAGCGTCCTACAGGGGTCTTCAGTGTCCTGCAGGGGTCTCCAGCGTCCCCTGGGGGGTCTCCAGCGTCCTCCGGGGGTCTCCAGCATCCTGCAGGGGTCTCCAGCATCTTGCAGAGGTCTCCAGCGTCCTGCAGGAGTCTCCAGCGTCTTGCAGGGGGTCTCCAGCGTCCTGCAGAGGTCTCCAGCATCCTCCACCATCCTCTGGGGGTCTCCAGCATCCTGCAGGGGTCTCCAGCGTCCTCTGTGGGTCTCCAGGGTCCTGCATGGGTCTCCAGCGTTCTCTGGGGGGTCTCCAGCATCCTCCCGGGGTCTCCAGCGTCCTCCAGGGGTCTCCAGCATCCTGCAGGGGTCTCCAGGGGTCTCCAGCGTCCTGCAGGGGGTTTCCAACATCCTGCAGGGGTCTCTAGCATTCTTCACCATCCTCTGGGGGTCTCCAGCATCCTACAGGGGTCTCCACCATCCCGCAGGGGTCTCCAGGGTCCTGCAGGGGTCTCCAGGGTCCTGCAGGGGTCTCCAGCATCCTCCCAGGGTCTCCAGCATCCTACAGGGGTCTCCAGCATCCTGCAGGGGTCTCCAGCATTCTCCAGGGGTCTCCAGCATCCTGCAGGGGTCTCCAGCGTTCTCCAGGGGTCCCCCAGCGTCCTGTAGGGATCTCCAGCGTCTTCCAGGGGTCTCCAGCATCCTGCAGGGGTCTCCAGAATCCTGCAGGGGTCTCCAGCGTCCTGCAGGGGTCTCCAGCGTCCTGCAGGGGTCTCCAGCATCCTGCAGGGGTCTCCAGTGTTCTCCAGGGGTCCCCCAGCGTCCTGTAGGGATCTCCAGCGTCTTCCAGGGGTCTCCAGCATCCTGCAGGGGTCTCCAGTGTTCTCCAGGGGTCCCCCAGCGTCCTGTAGGGATCTCCAGCGTCTTCCAGGGGTCTCCAGCGTCCTCCAGGGGTCTCCAGCATCCTGCAGGGGTCTCCAGCGTCCTGCAGGGGTCTCCAGCATTCCCCAGCATCCTCCAGGGGTCTCCAGCATCCTCCAGGGGTTCTTCCCTGCTTTAGTGTAGAACAGGACGAGCTACACTGGGGACAAGCTACGCTGGAGGCTGATCTTGGCTCCAGACTCTGGCATTAGACCACCCTACCTGGTGACCACCCTACTTGGTGACCACCCTACCTGGTGTCCAGAATGCTTCCAGGTTCTCCCACAACACCACCTCCACCTTCTTCATACACACCACGCCCAGTGTAGACGCGTCCCCCTCAGCCCATGCTGGGATGTCAGGGCACAGAAAATGGCAGCTCACATGACACACGTCACGCCCAGTGTAGACGCGTCCCCCTCAGCCCAGGCTGGGATGTCAGGGCACAGAAGATGGCAGCTCACATGACACACGTCACGCCCAGTGTAGACGCGTCCCCCTCAGCCCGGGCTGGGATGTCAGGGGACAGAAGATGGCAGCTCACGTGACACATGCACAGCCTTCCCCATTTACGTTCTGGACGCTTGAGACCCTGCCTGCCCCGTGACGAAGGACCCAACACTCATCTCACTCGCTCGCTGTATGTGCTGCTGCTGACAGCCAGGAAGGTCCCAGGCACATCTGGCCCATACACAAGCTCGTGTGGCCCCGACATGCAGGACCCAGGCCTGCATGCTCCATGCACAGCTGTCAGAGGAGCCTGGGGACAGAGGGAGTCACATGTGGCGTCATCCTTGAAGACCCCTGGAGGACGCTGGAGACTCCTGGAGGACGCTGGAGACCCCTGGAGGATGCTGGAGACCCCTGGAGGATGCTGG